>CAUYON010184652.1:0-17600 GCA_963573935.1 Arctocebus calabarensis
AGTCCCAGCTACTAGGGAGGCTGAGGCAAGAGAATCGCTTAAGCCCAAGAGCTGGAGGTTGCTGTGAGCAGTGTGATGCCACGGCACTCTACCCAGGGTGATAAAGTGAGACTCTGTCTCTACAAAAAAAAAAAGAAGAGAAATTGCAGATCATTCATGTTTCCCGCCTTGTTTTTAAATTTTCCCTGAATAGAAATTGTTTAAAATTCCACTAAATAGCTCCGCCAACATGTATGTCCCTCACATTGTCTAATTCTCAACCCTTGGGGGCCAGGGCAGAGCATTCTTTGAGATTTTGTTCCTTTGGCAAACCATGCGTTCATAGCTATGAGCAAGCAAGGCCTTATGAAGGCCCATGTGAAGAACACCTATCCCCTCCCCACGAGGGTCCAGCCTGCAAGCATTTGGTCTGGGCCAGGTGTGGCTGCACCCTTCCCCACCACCTCTGAGGACAGACGTTCCGCAAACCATCCTGGGCCTGCTAGGAATCATCTGGTGGTCACTCCTGAGTTTATACAAACAACATCAGCATCCATGTGAACCAAGTAGGATGATCATCAGGGATTCTTAAGGCATAAAATAGTTTTTAAAACATCCATTTTTTTAAATTAACCTCAATTTTAAAAAATATTAATTTCCTTTCTCGTAACCAGAAATATAAGCTAAAGTTCAAGGACAAAATCATGGAGTAGAGAATATACCTTTTAGTTATGGGGTGCTTAAAAACAACAGATTAATCTTTTTAAAAAAGTTTTATAAATAGGTTCCAATATGCTCCTGACACATAGGTTGCTGGTATTATCCAAAGCTGGGCTAGGGTCAGTCTTTAACTGCAGGGGACGTCTTGGCATCTGGCCACATGAACAGCCAGCTATCATCCTTTTTCAGTATCAAAACTCTATGTGTCCGAGTTGAGAGTGAACATGCTAAGAGATAGATGTTTGCTGATGCATAATTTTAACATGTCATCCAAGGCAACTATTACAGTTATTATAAAATTACTTACCTAAACTTACCAGAATATTAAAATGATAAACCAAGCTAATAATAACAGTAGTGCCTTCTATAGATGGAGAAACAATGTCTTCTTTATTTAGACAAATTTATTCCAGATTAATCACTTGGGAATTGGAAAAAGCAGGAGAGATCCTATTTCTTTTCCGGTCAATGAATTAACAGGAAGGAGAAAGTAAATCTCAAAGCAGTTGCCTAATGAAAGACTCTAAGTTTCTTGTTTTGATTAAATTTAAGCTGATTTATATTTGCTGTTAATTTTTTAAAGCCCATGTTTCATATTTATAACTAAAATACTAATAGTGCATGCACATGTTTTTGTTAAAATATGCTTCTATTCAATGTAAATATTCATATCATATAAATATGTGCTTTTAATCAAGCACTATAGTTCAAATGTCTGTTACTTTTGTTATACTTTATTCACCTAATAAAGCATAGTTTTCAAAACTTCATTAAGTTATATATCATGTACCAGCTAGATTGAAGATGGTCAGCCACTTAACTTACAACTATCTGCTTCAGTGTGTTAACAAGTGAAATTCCTAAAGAACCACTAAATCCTGGGGTATAAAACTAAAACTAGACGGTTAAGTAATTCTTTAAATGTACCTTTTATAAAACAAAAACTGCATCTGATTTATGGGAAACAAGGAGTTTAGACCCATTATTAACATTTGCTTTTTAATTGAGAAAACTGATCGTAATATGTTTTTAAATCATAAATTGCCCGGCTAGGTGCCAACCAGGGCAACTATGCCCTAACAGTCTTGGTGTGCCCCACCAAGTGGACAGCAGTTCTCCATGAAGAAGGTTCTATCCCCTGCCTCCTTCCAGAAATCCTTGGTGTTAACTTCCATCTTCAAATGAAGTGTCCACAGAAGACACTAACTGCTGACCGTGAACATAACCTTTCACTAAAACCTTATTTACATGGAAGCTTTTGGACTCAGGGTAGAGTGCTGGTCATTTCTGTGTTCGGACCAAAATAGTTCCCATGTTGGAGCCTCCAATCTGTGACCAAGAGCCCACAGGGCAGAGAGATAGGCGCCCCAAAGCACTGAGCAAGGGAATGGCAGTGTGGAGCCAGACTGAATTGGAGCACCGGGGAGTGCAGGAAGCCCTGACACCCTTTCCTGCTCTTCTTCCCCAAGCAAGTCCTCCCCTTCACAGAGACACCCTCAAGGCTCAGGGGCCCCAGATGGCTGGATTCATCAGGTGTTGGAATCGTAAAAATGCAGACTTGGGAACCAGACTGTTCTGGGCTGCAATCTTGACTCCTGCCATTTCTACCCACCCTTAGGCAAGTCATTTTGCCTCTCTGGGCTGAGAGAGTGAACATGCTAAGAGATGGATGGTCCCTGTCTATAGACTGTGGAGCGGAACTGTGGTCGAGATTCAGACAGTGCAAGGAGAGGCGACAGCACAGTGCTGTCACATTCATGAGTATTCCTGTGTTCCTCTGCAAGACTGAGAACAGCAAGCACATGGGCTAGAATCCAGAATCCCCAACCATTAAATGCTGTCCAGCTTGGGCCAGGCAAGGGGTCGCTAGTGTTCTGAGCCCAGTACTCCTGGGATAGACCTTGTTTCTCAAGGGGTCTCTACCACCCACAATGTCCCATGCTGCCATCTCTCACCTCAGGCAATGGCTCAGCTAAGGCATGGCCATCAGGGGTGACACACCTGCTCAGATGTTAACACAGCTTCTCCCGCAGTCACCTGGCCTCTGATAAAATCAAAAACCTGATTCCCAGACACCTGCAGAAGCCAAGAAAGAGAAGCTGCCAACCCATTAGGCCACGGGGCCAGCCGATCGTGAGAACATGCCTCAAATTACCCCTTGTTCATATGACTGGGAAAGTAGCATTTGTTTTTATTATCCAGGACAGGCAGTCAATCACTCATATGTGACAAAAATAAAGATAAATACTACCCACTGAACTTTAAATCAAAATGCTAATCCTAGGCTGACTTCTCTGTCAAGGTCTGACACTGAAATAATACAGCAGGCTTTGATTATGCCTGAAATTAATGCTCTGGTGGAGATTATGTCTATTAATCATGGATTTTGATAGCATGGTTGCTCATGGGGTAACATCTGTACTCTTCCAGTGACTGGAGACCTTCACCTGGGTGTCCACAATTCACAAGTTACAAGCCAAACCCCAACTAGGAGTGTCTGAAACGACCACCTGATATTTACATAATGAAAAGGCTCAGAGGTCATCTAAGAACTAGCTAGAAGGCGGCACGCTCTGGACATCAAAGATAGCAAAGCTCTTTCTGTCCTTACTAGGACCAAGCAAATGAACTTGGGCTGGCCAATATGAGTCCAACAAAAAAAGCCAGGAGTGGGCACCAGGCGTGACACCCCAGCGGTTGCGTAACACCAGAGACAGGCCCAGACAGCCAGCAGGCACATTCCAAAAGACCGACCAGGAGGGGGCAGTTTTCTGTGTGTGGTAGAGGAGGGGAGCTCTTGGCTCTGACGGCCTACTAGAGGGGATAGGTAGGAATCTGGACTGAAACAGCAAACGTGCACTTGATCTCCACAGAGCTGGACTCCCCTCAATCTGCCTGTTCATGCATAAAGTTTCCTTTATCACTCACGACTTCTCAGGCTCTACTCTCGGCATCTGGGATATGTCTGAAGGAAATAGATCAAAATCTTCATCATTGGTCTGCATTCTAGGGAGCCGAGTGACCCCTGTGGTCAGGCCTTCTCATCCCCTGCCTGGAATTAGGCAGCAGTCCTCCTTGACCTTCCTCCCGCCCCTGCCTCAGGTGGAAAGCCCAGACTTCCTGTCAACTCTGGGGGCCTCCATAACCCCCTCCCTATCGTCTGGGCTCAGCTTGCCCACTCTTTTTAAAGCACATGATGCTTCAGAGCAGAAGTGTCCAACCTGCGGCCTGCGGGCTTTTGTGAGGACTCGTTTTGCACACGTGTGGTGCTGGGTATCACGAAAAATATGCACAGGTCTTTTTTTGTTTCTGCTAATCAGCTTTCATTAGTGTTTTTGTATTTCTGTCCCATGACACCTCTTATTCTTTCAACGTGCAGTGGAAAGAAGAAAAAGAAAAGGTCAGGCACCCCTGCTACAGATTCGGGCAGACAGCAAAACCTTGGCACCCAGCCCTGCTCAGCTCTCTGCCCCTAGGCTGACCGCTCACTCTGCATACTGAATGCTGTGACCATGCATCCGTGGTTTATGTGAGTCTACCTTCCAGGATGTAGTGGTTCGGGTTATGTCCTAGCAATGGCCACTAATGCTGGGTATTTTAAAAGTGCTTTATAACTTGATTTTTTCTAAATAGAGAAGAGTATTGAATATCTGCAGGTAGGAGGCTGAGTTTCTGCAGTGCAGGCCCTGGGTGACCTGATCCCAGGGCACACCCTTCCTCCTTCCTCTTCGCCTCTCTGCACTTTGAGACTTAGCTTCAGGGGCAGCTCCTCCAGACACTATAGGCTTATCTGGGGTCTCCAACTGGATCCAAGAGCCCACGAGGCCACTTTTCAGCCCTAGTACCCTTCACCCCCAGTCTCTATATATAGTGAGTCCACAGTACAAGACTCCACCAAGACCCAGGACACCAGGACTGCCTGATTACTTGCTCCCGGCCCACCTCTCCCACAAGACTGAACTCCATTTAGCCTCAAACCATGCTTTGTACATTTTGTAGTCACAGCACAGTGTCTGGAACATATTAGGTGCTCAATAAAAGTTTACAATCCTGAACCAATCATTCCATAAAACCTAACCACCCTTTAGTACATTGTTTCTACGGAAAAATTGTGTTCCAAGTTCTGTCTGGCCTGGCAGGGGCACAGCTCCCCTACTCACAGTCCCATTGACAAGCATATCAGTTCAACCTGCATACTTTCTCTCATGCAGACTTTCCCAACAAACCAGGGTTGGGGCAGGGCTGGAGAGCACGGTAGGTCTGAGCCCATGCCTCACTCATGAGGGGTCAGAGTCCCTGAGGACCACATGACAGCTTCTGCCTGGTGTTGGCTCATGGTCTCCAGGACATATCCTTAAGGTAGAGCTACAGGGCTGGTCACCCAGGGCAGGCACTGCAGAAACTCAGCTCCTACCTACAGATATTCCAACCTCTTCTTCTCCATACAGAAAAGAATTCACTTATAAAGGACTTGAAGAAAAAAAAACAGCATTACTGGCCATTGGGAAGGCATAACCAAGGCCACTACTTCCTAGAATTTACACTCACATAAATCATAAACAGGGACACAGCATTAAATGCTGAATTTGAGGGTGAGAAAGTCCTCACCTTTCTAATTCCTCTTTGGTCCTCTGATTATGTCAAGAAGAAAGTTTCAGTTGGGGACTACTGTGTCAGTAGCACCTCTCTAACACTTGCTAACTTGCTAACACTTTCACTTTTAAGGAAATGAGAGCAGGTTTTGAACTCAGAGTCAAAAGTTAGAGTTTGATAACAATTTCATTGTTTTACAGTCACTCCCAATTTGTGATGAGCAAGACTGGGTTTCCATTGACAGTGGTAGAATCAAGTTTTCTTTTATAAATACTTTTTAAATGAATTGATTTTAGGAAAAATTTTCAATATATAAGAGTACAGTTGGTATGTGGATGGGGGGAAATCATATCAGTGAGATTCAGGTGAGTGAAACCAGAAGACAAAGGGCTCCCAAAGAAACAGGTCTCGGTGGTACGATGACTCAGACCCTTCATGTGGAGGTTTGGGAGTTTAGTGGTCTCATGACATGCCCTAGATTTCTTTTCAATTCTGCTTTGTCATTGCTTTGTTCCAGGCCCAGTTTGGGCTCCATTCTGGGAAGCCTTTGGTCCTCCGAGGCCCTTGCCTGCCCAGATGAAGGCCCTCTACAACCCATCCAGCTCCATCTTGCCTGTTGATATACACGTGCCAGGCTTCAGGCTTGGCAACCCAGCTAACAGGACACCGCGTTAAACCTGAGTTCCTGATAAACAGTGAGTAATTTTTTTAGTACAAGTATGTCCCAAACATCTCATGCATATCTCACTGTGTGTCTTATGCCGTATCTTGGACATACTTACACTCAAAAATATTTATTGTTTATGTGGAATTCAAACTTAAGTGCACATCCAATATTTTAAACTGACAACCTACCCTGCTACCTTGACCAGCACTGCTCTCACAATAGGTTGGCACATTTGGACAATTCTTGAAAGTGTAAGTTGATATTTTTCTTTCCCAGAGTAACAGCCCTTAATTTTTTTCAAGCATATCATAGAAACATTCAAATAGGTTAAGTTGTCCCACAATGGGGTAGAACTAAGAAAGAATATAGAATTTACTCTTTGGGAAATAAGAACATCTTAGAAGTATATATTGTTTCTGGCATGGTGGAGAGGTGGGAAAACAAAAAAAAAGTTATTTAACATGGGGGGAATAATTTACAGGCCAAGTACAGTGGCCTAAGGCAGAGAAAGCTGAGGTTTTACCATTTGTGTAGAGCCAACGTGTAGGAAGGTGACTGCGCCCGCATCAGCTCAGGCACAGGGAAACGGCCTTTGAGGAGGTGGCAGGAACCACCGTGCAGAGGTTTGAGGGGGAGGAGGACGCACTGGAGGAACAGCACAGGCGGATGCTGGGCTCTGTGGCTTATTTTGAATTGGATGGAGTGAGGAAGTATTAATTTGGGGAAGGAAGGAGAAGGGAACAATGGGAGGCCATGGTCCCAGAGCATCCACTGGGTCCTAAATCAGCCAACTGCTCTGGTACTGTGGGATCAGAGTCCAGCTCAGCAGGCCAGAGCTGGTGGCCTGAGCCTGAGCTCAGAGAATGTGGAACTGAGGGCTTGCTCCCAGCCGCCCAGCCGCCCTCCCAGCTCCAGGGCACGTTAGAGGCCACAGCTGCTAGAGCTTGGGGAACTCTGGGGAGAGAGCCCTCCTATAGCCACCTCCTTACCACAGAGCACTCTGGAATTTCTCTGTTAGATGAGTTCACAGGCACTACTCTGGTTGGATGGGAGATTACAGAAGTGACAAATTCACAGGAGTTTCCAAGAAGAAGTCACTGTCCATTTCAGGAATGGAGCCAGAGTCCATGGACGGCAGGGGGAGTTTAAATCCCTCGCCCAAAGCCCTCACTGACTTTTCTGCTTGGCGCAGGCTTGGCCTCACTCATCCAAGGCTTCCACCCTGTCTCCACCCAGTCTGTAGTCTATATTTTTTGTCTCTTGTCCTGAGTGGGCTAAGGGAGAGTCCCAGGAACAGCTCAGAGACTCCCAGACTCTCCAGGGCAGGTGGCACCTCAGAACCCTGTGGCCACCAAATACCAGCTCAGAGGGCAAGGTTGTGCCTGGAGCCTGAGGCCAGGCAGGGGTCAGGCTGGGAAGGCGCCTCTGAACATGGCCTTGCCCGCCAGCCTGCCAAGAATTCCCAGAAACCCTTTTTACACAATCCCTTTTTGAGGAGATAAAAACTATAAACACCCCTTGCCCAGAAAAGCCTATGCTATATCCAGAGATATTACCCCTGAGCCCTCTCCCACTTGCCACCCTCCTTGGCTCAGATCCCCGTCTACACCAGGCAGGTCACAATTCCCCCACCCCCCAACCCACCTCAAACTCCTCTGCCTTCAGGACAACGTGCGTCATGTTGATAAGAATTAAAATTGTAATCTGAATATTTTTAAAAGATAAAAGGGATCCGAAGACATGTCTTTATTTTTCAATAAAGACAACAGTAGGAAAATGAATGAAATGTGATGTACTACAGATTGGCTACAGAGTTATAATAGTATCGTATACATGTTAGTTCCCTAATTTTGACCATTGTACTATGGTTAAGGTAAGAGTATTTCCTTGCTTTTAGAAAATAGACATAGACGTATTTAGGGATAAATAGACATCATTTCTGCAATTTACTTCCAAATGGTTTCAGAAGAAAAATACACCTCCATGTGTGTATGGCAGGGAGGAATGACAGCACCACGTGGCAAAATGCTGACACTTGAGGAATCCAGGTGAAAGGTTGATTTCCAGGGCTGCTGTAGCAAAGTACCACAGACCGGGTGACTTAACAACAGAAATTTATTATCTCACGGTTCTGGAGGCAGAAGTCAGAAATCATGGTGTTGGCAGGGCTGCTTCCTTCTGTGGGTTAGCAGGGAGAATCCATTCTCGGCCTCTCTCCCAGTTCCCAGGGGTTTGCTGGCAATCTTTGGTGTTCTCTGGCTTCTAGACACATCACTCCGGTCTCTGTCATCAGGTCCTCAGGGCACTCCCCCTGTGTGCACATCTGCGTTCACATTTCCCCTTGTCATAAGGACACCAGTGACGTCAGATCGGGGCCGACCCCATTCTAGTAAAGCCTCAGCTTAATTTAACTAATTACCTCTGCAAGGACGCCCTTTCTAAATAAGGTCCCATCCTGGGGTTCTGGAGATTAGAACTTCCACATGTCTTTTTAGGGGGACACAATTCAATTCATAACAAGAGCATACTGTAGTTCTTTGTAATATACTTAAAACTTTTCTGTTTTAAGGTCTGAGACTATTTCAGAATTGAAGTTTTTTTATAAAACATAAACAGGAAGAAACTAAGGCAGACTGAATGGCGGGTGTGCAGGGGAGAAGTATTATTGACAATCATTATTGAGGAGAAGCCCTCTCAGGGACACATGGTTCTAAAATCCCATCAGCAAGGTAGCTTTGGAGAGGCGCCTGGGGGAAGTGATCTTGTGGAAGTGGCCATGTCCCCAGGACACGAAGAATACGCTACCCAACCAACTCTACACCCGAGGCCTCCACTTGGAGGGGAAACTCATGATTTGGGTTGAAAACATGATGTTTTTTTCCCTCCAAAACAAGCTTGTAGCAGGGTGTACTTGCCCAGCATCTCAATAGATGCTAATGGTAGTTAATTAGAAGAATGTTGCTAAACAAAGACAGCTAAATAATTGTGTGTTTCACAGAATTTTATTCCTTAACTAGTATCTCTTAAAAATAGCACACTCCATATGAGAATGCTCCTCTTATTCAAATCATGTCTGAGAAACAGGGCATTTCTACAGCAGTAATTCATCAATGGAAGAGACGGGGCCCTGGGAGTTGCTAAGTGCTCCCCAAACAGTATGAGCTGTGTGATCAGGGGGCTCTGACCCTGCCAGCCTCATGCATCTCATAGCTCAGACACTCAGACCTCCTTGTTTACTACCTACAAGGACAGGATCCCGCAGACATAGGAAATACTGGAGTAGCATCTTCCTAACTAGAAACATCCCTTATTTGAGAAGCATCACCCCAATTCAGGTGTCCATGCTCTGAGTCAGTGCCTACACATGCCCAAGACTGCACTGACCAGTCTCCACGGAACACGGTTTACATCCTTTCCATAACCCTTAGCCTCCTTCTGGCTGGAGATGACCTACAATCCCCAAGTGCCCCTTACAGGGTCATTTTCCATCCCTGCTTTGCCACAGACTCCTAGACAACTACAGAGAATGGAAATAGCACGAGACAGGGCACCAGATATAGTTTCCACTTCTAGCTGTGCCCCTGACACAGTGCATAATCCTGGGGAAGTAATTCAACCTCTGTCAGGACCTCAGATGCCTGACTGGCAAAATAGCTAGACTGAGGCAAATGGCAGAAATGAACACATGTGTTCAAGTACAGTGGCCCAGCCTGGGACTAGGCTCCAAGAAGATTCTGACTAACCAGGAACGGAGTAAAAGGACAACCTCCTAGACTGAAATACCCTACATTTGTTTTATTTTTTATTTATTTTTTGAGACAGAGTCTCCCTGTGTCACCCTCAGTAGAGTGCTGTAGCATCACAGCTCACAGCAGCCTCAAACTCTTGGGCTTACACGTTTCTCTTGCCTCAGCCTCCCAAGTAGCTGGAGCTACAGGCACCCACCACAATGCCCAGCTATTTTTTGTTGCAGTTGTCATTGTTGTTTAGCAGGCCCAAGACAGGTTCGAACCCACCACCCTCAGTGTATGTGGCTGGTGCCATAACCACTGTGCTGGGCACCGAGCCCATACATTTGTTTTAATACCACTTGAGCCACTAAGACAACCAGGCCAGCTTCTCATTGTGACACTATATTCAGTCATATTCATAATGGTTCTACTAAGATCCTACGATTGTTTTTGCTCCCACTCAAACACAGTTGGTTTTACCTCCATCCTTTGCTGCAGGGATTTTTACCCACCCTTCACCAAAAGCCCCAAAGGCCAACCAAGATGTGAATTTTTAACATTTATTTCAACCCAAACATAATTTCTTTTCTTGGAAACTATCCACTCTGCCAACTTTCCTCAATGGGGCACCACATAAGGGAAAGTAAGAATCCATATCACAAGATCTCGAGGGAAGAAGCCCCACAAGGCGCAGAGGGTCAGGAAGACTCCTTGGTCCAGGGAGGTTTGAAATAGGCCAAAGAGTATAAGGGGATTCAGAGGGAAGGATGAAAATCAAGGGCAAAAAAGAAATGCATAAGCAAAGAGATGCTGGTGGGACAGGGGTTGGCCATCTGACAGGCAGCTCATAAAGACAGCAAAGAACCAGAGCCAGTGGGTGCAAGTGGAGGGCTGTGCACACACTTGCTTAGCCTGGATGGCTGTTTCCTGCCAGCCAGCACCCTGATTTACATAACTGGGTACCCTTGGTTGGCAGTTTCACCCCTTCCAATGCTCGGACTCTGCAGTGCCTTCACCACCTCAGCCCCCTGAGGAAGGAGTAATCTAGGCCAATTAGTGAGTTCTCAGCCCTTGGCATGGTGACTGTTCAGGGATGGGACTGTGACCTAGACATGGATCAATCAGAATTACTCTTGGGACTTGCACAAAAACTATCAAGACAAAACTCCCAACCGTTATTGTAGTCAGAACACTGAAGCTGCTACCATGATGGGAGGGCTTGAGGCTAACCCAGAGGACATGGGGTGGAAGACAGAGTCCTAATAGCGTCCTGAATGCAGCCATGCCTGAAACCAGCATCATCCTAGACTTCCAACCACACAAGCCAGTAAGGTATGTGCATGTGAGTGGGCAGGAATTGATTTTAATTACTGTCACTCAAAACCAAAATAATTGTTATGGGCAGTTCAGGTTATAGGGAAGAGAAAGCACTAGACTAGGGGGTTACATAACCCTGGCTTCGGATCCCAGCACACAATAGCTATGTGAATCTGAGCAAGCCACTCAGGTTCCATAAACCTCGGTATCCTCATCTGCAGAATGGGCACAGCAACTTCCAAGCCCATGGCTGTGAGAGTGCAGGCTCCCTGGATAATGGCAGACTCTGTGGTGTTTGTACTTGATACAGTGGAGACATTGCAACATTCTGAGCTGAAAATTCACTCAAAGGAAAACTCACCATCCAGTCCAGGTAGGGCCAAGGATCCCCACTGCCCAGGGAGCCCATTGCATGTGTCATGTTCTCCAGGTTGAGAAGAGGTGACATGTCCCGTGGGTGCAGGGTCAGATGTTCAGAGTAGGGAGCCAAGCAGCTTTCACACGGGGTACTGTGCTCAGTAGGGGGTGCTGCATTAGAAGTCACCTACATCTTCCTGGCCTTTCCCCCTTGCAACACAGAAAGGTGACTACTACCCTCCTCCCCTGGGAATGGGATGAGGATTCACTGTGAGCTCTAGAAACTATTTTGTAGTCCCTGTGGAAAAGCCGCTATATAGCTACAAGGGGGTGATTAATTTTATCTCTCTAAATGTCTCAGTATCATTTGCCAAAATGATGATTTATTATTTAGACAACCTTTATATTTCCAAGGGGCTTTAAAATCATTTATAGCAGAGAATGAAATAAAACTGATTAGGGCCCTAAAAACCAGGAATGGTGAAGAAATGCACAAGGACCTGGGGGTTGTTTATCCACAACCAGAGAAGGCAGATGAAGGACACAGCAAGGATCACTGATTATATGCAAAGCAGTACTGCTAAGGAGAGGCCATGTCTTAGGTGGGAAGAGAAGGCGACACTTCTGGACTGGTAGAGGCTGGACCTCAAGCAGATAAGAGGAAGAACTTCCTACGTGTCTATTTTTTGTAGTTCACCAACTATAACGTTTTCAGTCCTCTTTTAAGAAATGATGCGAGCTGAGATAAAACAAAATGTAGAAAGACAATACGAATATGGTCAAAGAAAGGCATCTTCAGGAAATGATAGAGGATGAAAAAGATGGTAGAAAACTAGACGGGGAAAATGTAATCTTTCTTTCAGGAAGATAGCAAATGCTCCAGCCATGAACTGAACCATGGTAGAAGGTAGAGACAGGGGTACATGAAGAGGAAGCACAGAGATCTCCTGGAGGATCATGGGTTAAATAAGAACAAGCCCCATCAAACCTACTCTCCTACCTTCTTGAAAATTTCCCTTCTTGAAAGACCACCAGATTACGGTATATCTAGATTTCAGTACAGCACTTGCTATGATGGTGGACCAGATGGAGAACCGTCAGCCAGGACAAGTACAAATTGGTGAATTCACAGCTGGCAGAAAAACAGTATCCAAAGAGGGTCCAGCAGAAGCAGCATCCTCTGTGGGATATCACAGGCTTTGTCCTTTTTGGCATTTGTAACAAGGCTTGGATGAAACCCTGCAAGGGACACTGGTCCAATCTCAATTGCTGAGATACTTGGCTAAAACCAACAAGACGAAATAAACAGTTCTGCACATTTAGGTTCAAAACCATCCCATCAGAGCTACAATCGATCTAGCCTGATTGGCATTTATGTCTCTAAACTGCACACCAACGGCCAAGCTTCTGAAGCTGAAAGATGGATGATGCCCATCCTCTCCAGCCTACCTTCATCAGAGCAGGACTCACCAACAGGCAGACCAGCCCTGGCCATCTCCCCCTGCACTGGCCATCTCCTCTGCACTGGCCATCTCTCCCTGCACTGGCCATCTCCCCCCTGCACTGGCCAACTCCCACCTGCGCTGCCCATCTCCCCCCTGTACTGCCCATGTCCCCCTGCACTGGCCATCTCCCCCCTGCACTGGCCAACTCCCACCTGCACTAGCCATCTCCCCCCAGCTATGGAGGTCTTCATTCATATGCCAGGACTGTGACCACTGACCCGGAACCTGTCTAGGTCTTGCCATAAATGCCAAATTCACATGGTTCTTTGTGTTCCTGTTGTTCATTGAGGGGAACAAATCACCCCCCAAATTTAGCAGCTTAAAACAGTAATTTCTTATTATTTCTCACAATTTTGCGGGCTGGTTGGGCTCTGCTAGGGAGTGCCCACTTGGGGTCGCTCAGGAGGTTGCAACCAGATGTTGACAGAAGCTGCAGTGACAACCAAATGGCCCACTCACACATCTGGCAGTTGGTGCTGCCTGTCCTCTGGCAGCTCACCTGGAGCACCAACGTGTGCCTCTCCACACGTCTTATAACCAGCGAGTGGGTTTCCCAAGTGAGCATTCTAATGACAGGGGTCCCAAGAGGTCCAGGTGGAAGCTGTGAGGCTGCTTATGACCTAACTTTGGAAGTCTCGGAACAAATCTTTTGCCACATGTTATTGGTCAAGCAAGTCACCAAGGCCAGTCCAGATTTAAGGGGAAGGTAATTAGACTCTGTGTTGGCAAGAAACATGCAAAGCAGTCCTGCTGAGGAGAGGACCATATCTTCTGCTTGATGGGCTCCCTGGCCAAAGAGCTTGTGGGATGGGAGATATTGTTGCAGCATCTTTGAGGAATATAATTGGCGACAGCTCTTAACAACATGGAGCACTGTGATGAGAAGCATTCCAAATACCAAAAGCACTGTCATCAGTGGGTGGCATGCTGCTGTGTGCCGCCCCTAGCAGCCCAGGCCTAGCCCTCTGAGCCCAGCGTGTGCCGAATGGCACTGTGTCTGGTACATTCAACATCGAGTTTCTGCCTCTAGGTCTCCTTCCAGGCACCCGCATGCCTTCCCCAGTGCTTGGCCCTCAACTGGCCCTGTCTCATCTTCACCCTGGCATGCCACATCGACATCAATGGGAATTAACACCATGCTGGGAACACAAGGAGCCACCCACCACTCGGTCAATTGCAAGAGCCAGGATTACAAGGGGAAAAAAAAGTATTACCCTTTTGGTAAATATTCAACGAAATCTCTTAGGGAGATCGTATTGTTTTTGATTATTCTGTGAGTTTGCAAGCTGAAGCATTCATGGTTCATAAAGCCCATGTATTTGTTCCAAATGTCAGTGTTTCCCTTTTTGCAGCAGCAGATGCCAGGCAGGGGGAGGCTCGAAGGCCTTCAGCATCTGTGCTAATAGATCACATGGCACCTCCTCCCCACCTTGGCTCCCCCCTGCCCTGCTTTCTTGTCACTTTGCTGTTGCAGGCATCTGTTTGTGACATCATAGCCTATTGCCATGAAAACTGATGCTATCACAGACTTCTGACTTCAGGCAATAAAATGTCTTTGTATCCACAATTTCCTCACATCAGCTTGGATCTTCACCGGTATGAAGTTCAGTGGGAAACTCACCAGTTTCCTGAGTATTCACTGAGCTCCACGCGAATCACTACCTCATGGGCACAGCAGAAAGAACCCTGCTGGGGACCCAGAGGAGACTCTGCTGTTACCTTGGCACAGCTGGCCCTTGGTTTCCTGATCTGTAAAATAGAAATGATGATGCTCGGCCTTTGGGGTTATTGTGAGGGGTGCACTGAGGGTTTCTTGTTACAGAGCCTGTGACAAGGTAAGTACACAGCTGGCAGGCCTCCCTCCCCCAGAGACCCCCAAGCTAAGACTGAAAGAGTCAGAGTGGCCGTTTCAGCACAAGACTTTAGAGGGTGGGGTGGGAAATTCTGAGCTACTGAGAGGACCACAATGCTATGAACTCTGCTCCCCTCGCTGCAACATCCCCCCTTCCCTCCACATTTCTCTGTCCCTCTGGAATCTGCCAACTGGCTTTGCCCAGAAAGGGCTTCTCTCTGAACCAACTTCCTCCAATAAAGAGGTAGGTGAGTCATTTTCTCCAGTTCACACCTTCTCCTGAGTGACTTAATGGCTTTTTTAGCAAAAGCAATTATTGTATCTGAGGCCTCAGGCCCAGGGAAAAGCCAGGGGAGGTTTAAACTCAGCATCTGGGTACTCGAAAGGTGTAGGGAATGAGTGAGCTGGGTGGTGCCCATGGGGGTGGGCACTTCTACTTCCTTCTGTGCCAGATCTGAGGCAGGGGTTGCAGGTCTTGCTGGGAAATCAGCCAAGTCTGATCCCTGCGTGCTCCATCTGGGTTCATTTATGCCAAGCCAAAAGTGTAATCTGCTGCCCCACCTCCCACAAACCATCCCGGCACTTCCGAGGAGGACACGAATCTCTTCCAAGATGATTTGAAAAATGTTTTTTTAACAGCCAAAGTATGCTGTTTTAAAACAGAAGCATCTCTGATGTAACTGAAATCTGTCATCTTTGCAAAAGGCAAAATAGAAACACAAAGAATTTTGGGTGCAGGATGGTTCCCAGAGCAAGGAAGGCTCTTTAGGGAGGCCTAAGAGAGGTCTTGCTCACAAACAGTACAGAATTAAATACGAATCATAGGCTTTCATAAAAAAGAATTCAGCAAATTCTTTTCCAGTGGGAATGAAAAAGGAATGAATATATTTTCATCAGTGCCCCCAACCACCCTGCACGCCACATCAGCCTGTAACCAACTCAGCTCAGTTCTGGCCAAAGTCTGAGTGAATTAAGGGGGGTTCATGGGAGTCTAGAGAGGCCCTGCACCCAGGAAGCCCACGCTGGGAACCTGTGTGGAGTCTAATCATATCTGAACAGCAGCTACCGTGCTGAGTCACCACTCAAGCACAGCAACTCGGGACAGGTCTGGAGCCAAAATGTGGCATCATGGTAAGTGGGGACCCAGGAGCCAGTAGCGTAGAGGTGGGTCCCAGGCAGGAGGGCAGTTAGCGGGAACTGGGTGTCTCTGCCGGCTGAGGGACTTCTTTACACCCGGACACCCCCAACTCTAGAAGTAAAGCAGGTAGACCTCCCTCCTCCTATGCTCATCCTGGCCAGCACAGGGCCTGATGGTGACCCTCACCCTCCTCCCACATTTCAACATTGTATTTTACTTTCCCCTCAACCAGGTTCTCCAGGATACAACTCTCTGGAAGGGCCACTCTGCTGTCAATGCACTTGCTGTGTGGCCTCAAGCTCTGACCTCCCCAATCCCTTTTCCCTGATCAAACTCACTTTGGAGAAAAAGGAAACTAGGAAGGGCCGGACCCCAGGGCCCTGACCAATAGTATGAGCTACCCCAGGCTCCCAGTGACCATCCCCAAACACGTTTCCCTTTGCTTAAGAACTTCTCCCACCCAAGAAGAATCTATGGAGAAAGAAAGACCCAGGGGTCCTCCTCGATATAAGAACCAGGACTCTACTCCTCATTGCCTCTAGTGTAGCAGTGTTTCCTTCTGAGTTTTATCTTCTGTGTTATATGGTCTGGCTTCGGGTATTTTCGATTTCTGAATTTCACATTTTACCTTGTCCATATAGGCTTACCCTTTTTTCCACCATTGTTTTCTCCCCATCTTTTATTGTTATCCTAACCTTTTTTACTTTGTTGACTAGTTCCTTTAAGTATTTAGTTCCTTACTTCTTTATCATTTTATCTTTTGTATTTTTTTATTGCTATATATTTTTAATATTTTTCCTTAACTTTTAAAATCCTGTGATGGTTAATGTTATGTGTGAATGTGACTGGACCATGGGGTGCCCAGATAATTGGTCAGACGCTACTCTGGGCGTGCCTGTGAAGGGGTTTATGGATGAGACTGACACTTACCTCAGTAGGTAGAGGAAAGCAGATGCTCCCTCTGAATGAGAGTTGGCCTCATCTAATCAGCTGAAGGCCGAAATAGCACAGAGCTGACCCTCCTCTGAATAAGCTAGGATTGTTCCTGCCTGACTGGAACATCAGCTTTCTTCCTGTTTGGACTC
The DNA here is from genome assembly GCA_963573935.1 of Arctocebus calabarensis. Taxonomy (NCBI): domain Eukaryota; kingdom Metazoa; phylum Chordata; class Mammalia; order Primates; family Lorisidae; genus Arctocebus; species Arctocebus calabarensis. The sequence goes on from CAUYON010184652.1 coordinate 16,945, forward strand.
AGACTGAAATATCACGTCTTCCCAGTCTGGAGCCTGCCGGAACACAGCTTTGGCTCTCCTGGCTCTCAGGCCTTCAGACTCGGATCGGAACGAAGCCGCCAGTTCTCCTGGGTCTCCAGCAGGTTGAGTCACCCTGTGGCTCTCGGGACTTCCTGCCTCCATACTTACCTGAGCCAATTCCTTATAATAAATCAATCAATAAATATATCCTATTGGTTCTTTTTCTTTGGAAAACTCTGGCAAATACAAGTCCTTCCACCCTTTTCAAGTTTGTCCAATTTTTGTTCTTTTTGCCAGCAGCAGAAACAGCAGGTGCAAATGTTCTGAAGCAGGGTGGAGCATGGAAAGTTCTAGGGAAAGGGAAGGCAGCAAGGGATGAGAGGGGACTGTAGATATCCCGGACAGGAATGAATAAATTAAAAAATAACCATTAAGAACTTGCTGTTAAAGAATCACTTGGGCTGTAATTATTCTGGTTGCTTGCCACTGCATGGAATAACCTGGATTTTTTTTTAATTTTTAATAATTTTATTGAATCATAATTATGTACATTGGTGCAATCATAGGGCACGATTCATATACATTCAGAAATATTTTGATCATACTGTTACAGATATCCTTCATGGCATTTTCTTGATCACTATATAAAGACATTG
>CAUYON010184654.1:0-13033 GCA_963573935.1 Arctocebus calabarensis
GAATGGGAAGACAAAAAAAGGATGATTTTAAGATGCTATAATAAATGCTATGGGCAAGCTCAGAATGATACTGAGACTGTGGAAGTTCATGCAAATAACACCTGATCCAGTCTTGAGGGGAAAGACTCCTAAAAGACTGACAAGTAAGGCAGTGTTACAGGAATTTCTTTCTTTAGTGGGTCCTTGGTCTGGAGGATTCAATGAATGAACCCACAGACCACAGATTGGTGTTAAGATAGAATTTATCAGCCAGAAAGGAATGCAGGAGTAAATAGAGAAGGAATACAGAAGGAGTAAAAAGCACCAGAGCTTCTGGCAAAGGGAAAGACCCAAGTTGGAAAATCTCCGCTTGGGTATTTGTCTAGAGGTCTACCTATCCTTGAGAGTTATATTTGGCCAGGACTTGGTAGGTGGAAACACTTTTTCAATAGATACAGTCCCTTGCACTAGGTGGTCTGAATTGACCCCCTAATGGAAGGGACTGTATCCAATTCAATGCCGCTGAAAAACGCTTTTGCAATGGATACAGGTGAATCCTTCAGCAAAGTGAAGGAGTGCATTAATGAATGGATACAGTCCCTTCCGCTGGGGCAAGATCAATGTCAGGGCTTCCCTTCAAGAAATTGCCCAGGACTAGGAAACTTACACGAATTGCCCAGGCCCAGGAAGTGGGAGGTCCCTTTTTAGTCTGAATGGGGGAACCCTGCCTGGTGGTCACTCTCAGCCTCAGAAGCTGTGTGCACTGCGGAGGATGGCCCCCCACGGTAGGCAGCCCCCACCCCCACGGTGGGCACTACTCTGAAATAAGGGGAAAGAAGAGGTGGCTCGGCAGCAGTGCAGACCAGGCCATGGTCTCCCCCTACTTCCTAGGGACCCCCGGCTTCGGCTGGGCTGCGCGCCCTCCTCTCTGCCACATTTGTCTCTCCAGCCCTGTCTCCCGCCTCCTGCCCGCAGCACATTCCCCCCCCAGCGACGCAGGAGAAGGAGCAGGTCCAATCGGGTGGCGGGAGCAGGGAGCCAGAGCGTCACCTGCCCTGTATCAAGAGGAGTAGAGAAAAGGACATTTCAGATGGGGGGAATAATATTTATAAAGACTCAAGGTCAAATGAACTTGACTCAGTCAGGGAACAGCAAGTAACCCAGGTCAACGGGAGGCAGGACTAAAGTGGTAAATAATGAGCCTGGACACGATAAAGGAGGACAGATGTCGCTGGGCCATACTTGCCGCTGAGGAACTGGATTTGCCCTCAGTGTCCTGAGACCTCACAGTAAGGTGTCATGAGGAGAGTTGAGTTTAGAAGGACCATTCAGGGCCCTGTGGAGAACAGATTAGAGCCATGATGTGAGTGGAGGGAGGGACCAGTGACACGGACCTCGCCTTGTGACAGGCAGGAGATGAGGGAAGCAGGAACTGAGGCCGTTCCAGGGAGGATGAGGAGCAGCGGCTCCTTCCGAAAGTTACTATGGACCCAGGAGTGGACAGGACCTAGGGATTGTCCAAAACGAAGGGGTGAGCATGGGACACACGCAGGTGTCTCTGTCCATCACGTCAGTGGAAGACGGTGCCCCTGGCTGAGATGGAGACCTCAGGAGGATAAGCTGGTTACAGCGAGAACGCCGGGGTGGGGGATGGGGGGTGGGGGTGGGTTCAGACCAGACATCCCCTTGCAGCTCTGTTACCAATGTACAAAATCGTCTCAGCAACCAGCTTTTCTGTTGAGAGCTGTTGACGTTTACACTGATAAAACCAGAGGAGGTTTTGGTTATCAGCAATATAATCTCATTATTCAAAGATAAAGACACTGAGCACAGACCAGGAAAGAAAGCAGCCTAATCTCAGATGTGCAGATAATTACTTACTAGAGGCAGCCAGAGAGTGAAGAGGACACAGAATCAAGTTCCCCATCTGCTACTTGTCAACTGTGTGACCTTCACAGCTCTCCTCCCCTAGCTAGCCCCACTTCTTAGTGTTGTTTTGAAACAGATTAAATTCCAGGTGCAAAATGCGGTATCTTGCTCTGCCCAGAGAAAGTACTCAAAAACATCCCCCTTTGGTTCTTACTCCAGCAAACTTGATCATTTCCTGAAATCTTCTCTAAGTAAAAGGACAGGACCACAATTTTCCTTAGTTTCACAAGCCCTCTGCTTAAGCACTGTAGTCAGGCACAAGAAGATTTGGATATAGTTTCTCATGCCTGTTAACTAGATAAATCGCCTAAACATTTTAAAACTTGATGTCCTTGTCTGTAAATATGAAGACAGTATCTACTTTGTGACTTTTTCCCAAAGATTACATGAGATAACATGAAATAGTATCTGACACATAGTTAGATGCTCAATACATCCTTTCAAGTAGGCATACACGGTGGAAATTGCAACCCTTCAGTTTAGATTGGAGATCAGGAGGAGGGTCAGCACAGTGGAAGCCCCTGGTTCCCTAGTTACTTAAGGGAGACTGCGGCCCAGCCCGCACTGCTGGTGCCAACCCCTGAACCACTCTTGGACCTAGAGAGCCCTCCTCTGGCTGCACCACTCCCCTGTGAGCATTTCACAGTCCCAAGGGTGACACAGGGTTCCCCCATTCAGAGGGGCTCCTCATTTCCTTGGCCTGGTCAATTTCATGTAAGTTTCCTAGGCCTGGACAATTTCATGAAAAGAAGTCCTGACATTCACTTTGTCCCCCAAAGAAGAGACTATATCCATTCATTAATGTGCTCATTCACCTTGCCCCTAGCAGAACGGGAAGGGGACTGTATCCATTCATCGATGCATTCATTCATCTTACCCCACCGGAAGGGACTGTACCCCACTGTTACAAGTCCTAGCCAGATGTAACTACAAAGGACCCATGGTACTTTGTATATATGTAGACAAATATGTACGTGCTATATATACAGCATAATATATAATTTTATATATACCCCTGGTGAAAGAACCCAAGCAGAGAGACTTGGGTTTTTCCCTCTGCCAGAAGCTCTGGTGCTGTTTCTGTATTCATTTCTGTGAAATAAATCCTGGCTTACCTCTGATCTGTGCTTGGTGGATTCATTCTTAGAATCACCAAGACCAAGGATGTACAGAAGAAGAAATTCCAGCAACAATGGCAGGGGACATAAGCCTGAGATTGAGAAGAGCCACTAAAAGAGACAAATCTACTATTAAGTCTTAAGAAGAGCCTACATTTAGAGAAAAGGAGGAACATGGAAAGGCCAGTCAAAGAATGAAGATAGAACCAAGGACTCCAGTGTAACAGGGGAAAGTAGAGATTAAACAAGTAGCATCTGGCACACAGAAGCAGGTGAGGACAGGTGTGACGATGACCATCAAGTCTGGAGACTGCGCATGAAGGACAGAGGACAAGCAGGAGAGCAGCTCCAGTTCCTGTCGTAAGGCTGTTGAGAGTCCGGCCACCTATCACTGAAGCCAATCAACAGAGAAGCTGACAGTTTCACTTCTATTTACAGAAAAGCCAGCAATCTGGAGAACAGTTTGGATATCTCCAAACTGCTCCATCCCCTCTTTCCCTTTGTTACCTTTTATTCTGACAGTCCAAGGAAACATCAGCAATGTTATTACTCATCATAGTACACATGGGATTCTCCATCGTAGGTTAAAAAGTTACACAATATCTTCCCACCTTAAAGTGGTTATGTCTTCAAAGCATTTTTATTCTAGACTAACTTGATAGTTGATCAATACTTCACTGGCTGCACAGAGTGCCCTGGGTCCATTTCCCCAACTTATTAATGACAGTAGCCTTAGGAGTGAATGAACAATCTCCAGATGTCAGCACAGAGGCCCATCCGGCCCAGGTGAACAGTGGCTGGTAGCAGTACCAAGTGAAAGTCAATAAATATGCACCACACTTTGAAATTAATCTCAAAAGATCTGTCTGGGTTTGCTTTTAAAAAATTGGTCGGGAGGATGCTACTTTGCCTATAGTCAGAGGATGCGATCTGCCTAATTGGTGCTTTGGAAAACTTGTGAATGAATGTGGTAGTCTCCAAACCTGTAGATCCCACAACACTATTAGTGAAGGTCTGGAGCCTACACACCAAGAAACATATACTCATAAATGTATGCTCTAACATAGGTACCATTAACTCTGTGTGTATACATTTTAAAAGGTGAAATAAACAAATACATTTAGTAGTTCTAAATTTCTTAATTAGCTTCAATACTGTTTGGGTACATATCCTGTTATCTCACTTGAGACCACTTGGCTAATAACAAAACATTGAAAATGTTAGATGAATGCGTCAACATATTTATTCTCACTGGGTGAATTATATTCTCATTGGGTAATAACCTTGATACGCATTTCAATTATCTTTACTCTTTACCTGCTTAATCAAGACTGCTGGGTGCATTTGTTACTTATGTGAGGGTGGAGGGACATCTACAGTTTCTCCACACCTCAGTGCTGTCACTTTATGTGTGCTGATGTGAAGGTTAGCCCTTGTATAAAAATACATGATCATGTCACCATCCATTTGGATCATTTCCTCCACCAGAATAAATAAGTTGTCCATTTCAGGATTGCTCCTGTAAGTCCTCATCTGCAGAATATTAATGTTGCCACCACTGTTGTTAATTTCTTTGTGCCTGATGTATCCTTGCCATTCCTTTTGCTTTCAATACTTTTTGTTATTTAGTCTTAGTTTTTGTCCATGGGAAACAGCATATATTTGAACCTGGGTTTTCTCTTTTTTTAGCATAAAAAAATTGCCTATTTATTAATTTACAGATAAGTTGGGTTTTATTTACATGTATATGTTATATAGTTTTTGTTATAATTACAATAGCTCTTGTTATAATTTTCCCTGTAACTCAACTTGTTTCCATGTCTTGCTTTATGGACTACTGCCATATTTTTCTCTGTTTTTATCAATTAAAAGCTACCTAAAGAGTCTTCAAAAATTGAGGTTGAAATTACATTCTTCAGTCTGTAATATCTCTCCTACATAAATGAGACATTTACCACATTTTGGCTTCTTTTAATTATCTTCTAGTTACAGTTTTTATTTTTTAAATATGCTTTAAAAAGCATGGATTTTTACTTTGTACATTCTCTTTGTGCATATTTTTATATTTGAAATAGTTTTTATGTTTATGGCAAGAATTTAGGCTTGTTTCTATGTTACTGAAATCTAAATTATTAATATTGATCCTTTCATGGCTTAATTTGTCCCTCTTTTGAGTAATATTATTAACTTATGTCTTATTTCAATATGTATTTAACTTTTGTAAAGGTAGATGGTGGTATAATTTTTGAATCTTTGATTTTATGAGACTTTCCTTTTTTTATATTGCACATATTCACATTTTCACATTTCACATATTCCTTGGATAAAAAGAAAGATTGGGTCATAATTTTTTCCTCAGTTGATGGAAGGATTGTATCTTTAGAGTCTAACACCAATGTAGTCAATACATATGAAACCAGTTTCATTTCAATTCGTTTGTAATTACCTTGATTTGTTTCTGTTTTGTTTTTCTGCCTGGACATTCAAATGCAGTGCTATTTCTGACATTTAACAATTTATCACTGTATGTCTGGGGTTTCCTTATCGTCAATTTCACTTGCTATTTGATGAGTTTTTTTTTAGTCTATGACTGGTCTTTCTAGGGAGAGTAAAGCTTTATCCTCCCATTTAATTTTATTATCTTTATTTCTGTAATCAGGAACATTTTTCTCATTCTAATAGAGTTTGTGATTATCTTCACTGCTTCTACTGAAACCATGAATCATGCTACATCATTTTTCAGTTTTGCAAAATGTTTTTCTTTTTTTCACCTGCATGAAAGCCTCTCTTTTTTATTCTATTTCTTGTCACATATGTATTATTTATGCCATACACACACACACACACACACATAAGCCATTTTAACAGAAGATATTTTCCTGTATTGTATTAAAAATCCAAAACAAGTAGTTTACAAAACTTGCTTTTGTTTGGTGTTTTAAATTTTAAAAGTCTGATTTTCTGCTGCAATTTGAGAATAATGCCCTCATTTCTTAAATTGAACAACCTTTTCATTTTCATAGTTGTAATATTCCTTTTATCTGATTCCTTATCTTTCTTTAACTGAGGAGTGCTCTATTTGGCTGTTTTCCATACAAACAATATAAGAATGTTCCCCTCTGGATCTTGAACTTGGTGTTACAGTTCATTTTCACAGCCTCTAAACAAATTCCTGACATCCAATATTAATTCAGCTAGTGCTAATGTGCTTAGTTAACTATGATTACTGGAGCACATGAGATCATTCGGAAGCCACCGGAGACTATGAAATGCTCCTCTCACTCTAACCCAGGTATTACCAATAGCCGGCATCTCACTCTACCACAGGATGCTGTTCTGAGCACAGATTTTGAGGCCAACTGCCTATGTCCAAATCCTGGCTCTATCACTTAGGAGTTCTGATACCTAGACACCTGCTTTTGAGAAGCTCCTCTGGGGCTATGATGGAAGAAGTCTTTTATACACTTCAATTTCCTCATCTCTAAAATAGGGATGATAGTTTTTCCCTCATTGGGCCATGAAGATAAAATAATTTACTATACGAGAGACATTTGAAACAATGCCAGAAACATATTTGCTCCTTTTAGGAAACCTGAGCTTTCAAAGAGACTGTGTAGAGAGCTAGCTGCAGGTTCAGCAAAGTGCACTTTCAAATAGGCGCTGTAACAACTACAGCAAAGGAAACAGAGTCAAAGATACCTGCCAGTGAGCAGGCAATCTCTACCCGTCGCTATTCCACTCCAAACTGAGGAAGGAGACTTGATTCCCTTTGTGTGTGTTCCCCCGACATCAGATCCTAATGCTTTCGTTAATTCCAGGATGTATATTCATTCCCCTTAAAATTCTCATATGAATATTGTGTCCATAATGATATAAAGGTTCTCACTCTCTGGCTGTCAGTGAACCACAATGAAGAGAAAAGACAGCTGTGTTTTTGGAATTTGAGACATTTAGAAGGATAAAAAAATTACCTGAAGAATAAAATGAGACAGGAGGTGAAGAGACGTGGGGCTGTGGGCCAACCAATAGAAAAGACTCGAAATAAGTTATTACAGAGAAAAATGCCCACGACATTTCAAAAACACAATAAGAAGACTGTTGCATAAATACATGTATGATCTGTGTACAAATGAATAAAAAATAAATTTAAAAAAAAAGAAGACTGTTGCAAAAGGGGAAAAGTCTTAGGAAACAACCATCCCATAAAAAACATTAAAGGATACACGAAGCACCTACTGTGTGCCGGACACCACGGAGGCTGGAAGCATCACCAGATGGACTCAGCTGTGAAGGTAGAGAACGTGGCCCTGCCCCTGTATATAAAAAAGATTTTGGAAAAATAAAAAGTTAAGAATGGGTTTATGATAACACAGAAGGATAGAAAAGGAAGAGGTGGGGGGGATTATGCCCAGATGTGTTCGTCCACAAACACAGCCCACTTCATTCACTTGTGTGATATGATTACAAACAAGGGGGAAACGCCAAAGTAATACGTATAACCACGTAGGCAGAGAAGCTTTTCATTGCGTTATCTGATCTGACCTAATGCCTCTCACTATTTCTTTGCTATCAATAGTCTTTCTTTTTATTTTTAACTTAACCATAATAGATTTGTAAGAAAATCAAACAGGCCACTTGAATAAAATAGAATATGGCTCATGGATACTAAAGAAGTAAAGAAAATGCCATTTTTTGTGTGTTCCTCCACTCTGACCACATCAAGGATAGGACAGAATTTCCTGTTAACTCTATTTGAAATTGTGTCAATAACTGACATAATTTTTAATGAAAACTCCTTTTCATCTTAGTCATGTGAGTAACTGTCTTAATTTGGGCTGATTTTAAAAAGCTCACCATTTCCTCCTTGCTGTTACTTTCAGCGGCTGTGATTTAGAGAGAATCCGTTGCAATTCTCACCATCTCCACAAGATGGCAGGCAGGGACTTAGACTGAAGTGCCGGGTTCTCCAAGCCTCTTTTTTAACAGATCTATTTTTTTCTGATTCAGGTCTATTACTGAATCTATCCAAAAATCTTTTTGGGATGGATATTATGTGCCAAGGATTATACTAGGTTTTGTGGGGCAATACAAACCAATTTTTTAAAGTACCTTAATATACCATATGATTGAGAAAAAATACTAGAGTTGGTTGGTTGTTTTATGGGAGAAAAGCTAGAACTTTTGTATACACGCTAATATGATTGCATTGTGCACAGGAGGCTGAAATTAGAATGTATAGAAGAAAACTAACACATAAAGCAGTAGTCAAATATTAGAAATATGGGTCATTTGCAGCAATTTTTAAAAATCCTCCCAGTATTAACCCAAAGAACTGAAGATTTACTCAAAGATCCTTACCTTTTTGTTTCCAAAAATATGTCTTTTGGAATTTTCTTTTTTTTTTTAATTCTAGAGGTTATTAACTTTTAAGGGCAAACAACTGATTATCATAAGGAAAAATTGCATGTGATCATGTGATCAACTCAGCTTCTGTAGGCAAATGATTACAAATCTAGCTTAAAATTTAAAGGTCATTCTAGAAAGCAATTTTAAAATATTAATATCTTTACTAAATATGACCAGGCTTTTATAGTTAAATGAAGAAAAATTCACTCCATCCAAAAAAGTAATGATTTTCTTTTCACGGGTAAGTTTATTTACAACAAGCACATGTAAAATTATGTGTGATTCTTTTGAATGGGACAGGATACAAAAGAAGGGGATCGATATTTAGCTGGTACTACTGATATGACCAGACTAGTTACTAAAATAGTGTAATTGTCCATAGTCGCTGATAAATAGCCTCTATCTCTAGCCTCTTCTTTGCCTTATTGACCCAGACCCTACCCTGAAACACTCAACCTCAGACCTTTGGAGGAAACAACTGAAGAGTTAAAAACCTGGTGCCTATAAAATACCAATTGTAAACATTCAGAAAATGTTGATCCCTGATTTTTAGGATATTATAATGATGGGTACTATATATATATTAAACTGATAAGAATAGATACTACACTTGATCTTAGATGAAAGACCAAGAAGCAATTTGGATAAGATATACCGTTAGGGTCTTCAAATATTTTAAATGTACTGAAAAGGCTGGACAGATCCTAAGTGGCCAGGGCTAGTTGACATCTATGCAGCTATAGTTTAGGAGGCTCAGATGAGGGACAATATGGCAAACAAGCTAACAACACACCCCTTCTAGGAAGCTGAGCGATATAAAACTGGCCCAGACTAAATATGTGCTTGAACCATGATGTCAATGACTTTGAAGTACCTTTTGTTTTGTCTATGTAATTATACATTCTTAAACTTTAATTAAGAGAGACTCAGAGGGATAGAATGTGGACCATGCATAATGTTATTGCATTGTAAGATGGAATCATAGAAGCAGCCAAGACATTTATTGAAATGAAGTATTTAGTTTCAAAGCAGTCTACATTGGTGTTCTGTTATAATTTTATTTCTACTGTATCAAATGATAGATGAAGATGAAGTTATCTGGAATTTAATTTTTTACAATAATAAAAACATATTTTACATATACGTTTTTCAAAAGCCCATGTTAACTTCACTAATTGAGTACAGGTTGAATTATTAATGATAAGAAAAAAATTTTTGCTATATTTCAAAAATCAGTAAGAGCTGTATTTTTAAATAAAGTGATTTCAAAACATTAAAACTTGCCAGAGAAAATGTTCCCTTTCCAGAATCCTAAAATTTAAATCTTACTTTCCTTTCTATCACACTTATATTAGGCAATCTAGATTTCATCAAAAAACATTAAAAAATTATCTACAATATAGTTTATTTCTTCACATTCATATTTATTTTCTTAGTGTTCACACTCCTTAACATCATAAACTAAGTATTTAAATATAAATCATAGGCTCAGCGCCTGTGGCTCAATGGGCTAAGGCGCCAGCCACATACACCTGAGCTGGCGGGTTCGAATCCGGCCCGGACCCGCCAAACAACAATGACCACTGCAACCAAAAAATGGCCAGGCGTTGTGGCGGGTGCCTGTAGTCCCAGCTACTTGGGAGGCGGAGGCCAGAGACTCATTTGAGCCCAGGAATTGGAGGTTGCTGTGAGCTGTGATGCCACAGCACTCTATCCAGGGTGACAGCTTGAGGTCTGTCTCAAAAAATAAATAAATAAATAAATAAATAAATATCATAAAATTAGAATATACATTACTATAACTAACAGAGTGAAATTGGAATGTTCTCAACACAAAGAAAGCTAAATGCCTGAAGTGATGGAAATTATCCTGATTTAATTAATTTACATTGTATGCCTTTGTCAAATCATCACGTGCACTCTATAAAGATACAAGACTATTATGTACCCTTAATGATTAAAAATTTTAAAAAGGAAAAATAGATACTGGCCAGGATAAGGAGAGAATGGAACTCTCATACACTGCAGGAATGTAAATTAGTACAACCACTTTGGAAAACTGTCTATATCTCAAAAGTCTACAACTAAAACTACCATATGATCCACCAATCCCATTACTAGATATCTATCCAGATAAAACCAGTTTATCAAAGTGAAAACTATATATATATGTATATATATATATCATAAAACAAATTTTGAAAATAGTATCTAAGATTAGGGAAGGCTAAAATAACATGATGACAAAATGCAGGATGGTATTATAGAGTCAATCCTGGAATGGAAAAAAAACATTAGTGGAAAAATACATAAAATCCAAATGAAGTTTGTGGTTTAGTTAACAGCAGAGCACCAGTGTTATTTTTTTTATTGTTTTGAGAAATGAACCACAGTTAGATGATATGTTAATATTAGGGAGAGGGATGCTAAGTGAAGGCTTTATAGGAACTTCCTATATTTATAGTTTTTCTGTAAATAAAAAGTTATACCAAAATAAAAAGTTAAAAAGCAATATTGGTGCCCAATCCATGTAAGAATTACTGAGCACATATCATATACCAGGCAATGTTCTAAACGCTACAGACACAAACCCCATCTGAGGTCGTAATAATCTAATACAAAAAAATACACTAAGTTATATCACAAAACACATCTTCACCAAAAATTTGGAAGATGTAACCAGCTATTCTTCCTTGTCTTCAGCAGAAACAAAAACTCATATCAAAGAAACGAATATGGGTGAAGGAAAAATGGTGTGAGAAGTGCTGAAAGGTCAAACAGAGGAATGGTAGAAGTAAAGAACACGTGTGTGGACCAAGGGCACAGCCATGGGTGGCAGGGGAACTCCTCTCCACGATGGCTCACGTTAGAAGTGTTCCTGATTCCAAATATGTAATTTTTTAAAGGACTGCACCACAAATACGGTGGATATGGCACAATTCTCATGAATAATTTCATACTCTCTTTATTCTACATCTGACTGTTTGGCTAGTGGGAATGAGGCATGTTTCATCCTATCCTCCTTATAATGTATTTTATAGATAGCAGGGGAAGAGATTAAAGAGACAAGGAAAAAAGCACAGCAACAAAAATAACTATAAAAAAGATGAGAAAATGGGGGAAAAAATGAGAGGGAAGGAAATATAAGAAGGAAAAATGTCCTCTACCCAAACATTCTACAATGGACTCTTTAATCTTCAAATAATCCTGCCTCTTGTCTCATAATTATTAAAAAAGATATATTTTTGAAGACTTTTATTTGGGGAAAGGAGCCAGAGATGGAAATGTCCATATTGAGGGTGAAATGTTCTTGTTTAAAGGAAGCATTCCTAATCTGCCTTCCTCTTTAGTTCCATCATGTACACAAAGAGATTCTGATTTAGAATTACCCACATCCAACGTATACAGCCCTACTATGAAGCAAACTGATAGCTTCCATGCTAGGGCTACAACCCAATTAGAGCACAAGAAGACAGGGAAAGGGGCAAGGGAGGGAAGGGTAAGGGGAGGGTGGGTGGAGAGAGGGTAAAGGTGGGATCACTCTTACAGTGCATCTTAGAAGGGTCATGTGAAACCTACTAAATGCAGAACACAAATGTTTTCACAGAATAAATGCGAAAATCCCAAGAAGCTGTGTCGAGCAGCTGGATGAAAGTATTTCAGATTGTATATGAAGCCTGCACTCTGTACCCCACGATTGCACTAATGTACACAGCTGCGATTCAATAAAAAAATAGAATTACCCACATCAATTTTGATATTGTATTTCCTTCACCCTTTGAAAGGTCATCTGACTAAAATAAAATTTGTTCTTTCAATAGCCAAAAAAAAAAAAAAAAAAAAAGCAAACTGTTTCATCCAAAACTCAGTTTTCAAATAAACAAAAGTCTGACTTAAGATGAGCTAACCCCACTCGTGATCCAGTGATCCCCATTAGCTATCAATAGATGGCCCCGATACTGAACTCCACACAGAAAGCATGGAATATGCAAAAGATCTCTGAGAAAACGGGCCAGGAAATTACATTTTCATCTTCCTTTTACTAGTCATGAATAATTTGCCCCCCCCTCCTGTTTCAAGAACTGACGAAACACATAGATCATTTCTTACACACATCACAGTCTATCTGTAATGAAGTATATTTCAGTTCCAGAGGGCATAGGGTATGTAACACAGATGAAATTTATGGTTTTTAAATTTGAGTTGACTGTTCATCTGGAATTTGATAATAACTAACACAACTATTTTACCAGAAATCATTTCTCATTTCAAAAACTCAAAGTTCATGAAGGGGAAAATGTTCAGAGAAAGGGAACCAAAAGGATGAGAGAAGAGAGAATGCTAAAAGTTTTGTAACATATAGGTTTTTAAAAGCAAAACTGAAAAGGGAACAGGAACGTAAATAAAGCAGTCAGTAATTAGATTAAGAGCCTCATTCATCAAAGTCTGTAATGCTAAAACACTATTTAAAAGGAAAGGTGAATAGCTTTCATATGAAGGGTATAACCCAACTATAGCACAGATTAATGCTTTTGCTTTGCTTTTCCCAAGCAAGCAGAATGAGCTCATCCCAGGCGTAGGATTAGTTCCTAGGGCAGTGT
>CAUYON010184656.1:0-40406 GCA_963573935.1 Arctocebus calabarensis
AGCGCTATCTTCTTCTTCCTTTTTATAACCAACCACCAAAGCTGAGTATCTTATACTGTTTATAATATTTGAATATTGAGCCTCTGGGGCTTTCCAAGTATACAATCCTATATGTTAATAATTTTTTTTGGAAAAAAAAAAATAAGTTAACTGATGACTCCATACTGAACCTCAGAGTCAAAGCATTCTATAATAAGATATACTCTTATTATGTTTAATGTGAATGTTACTTTCTTTGCATTATTATTATTGCTCAATTAAAAAAAATAGAAGATATGAGTTTAGAATGTTCTAGAAGAGAACGTAGGTAAAGAGAGCCATAGGTAAACTAGGCAAGTCACATTCTTTTTCCTGGGTTTTTGCTGACATAATTCACCAGCTGGTTTTGAAGGTCCAATAACCACAAACTGGGGCTACTTCAGGGGTCCTTAGGACAAGGTAGGGCAAGAACTAGCTGCTTTGAAGAACATACTCAGAGATGAGCCAAAGCCAATTGTCCAGAGGACCCTGGAGCTAAGGAAAGAAAGAGAATTCTCTTGGGCAGCACCTGTGGCTCAGTGAGTATGGCGTTGGCCCCATATACTGAGGGTGGTGGGTTCAAACCTGGCCCTGGCCTAACTGCAACAACAACAATGAGAATTCTCTCTTGTCAATCAGTAGAGAATGTCTCCATAGGGGTTGGGTGAATCTTATTATAGGCATGATCATTAATTTATAAATAACCATTCAAGATGTTTAAGTCAAACCCACAAAATTTCCACCTGATGGTTTGCAATACCTGTAATCCATAGTTGATTTCCTTAGTGTCAAAGGAATAGTTGATCAGGGAAGCCTCTCCCTTGAGCATTATCTCGTAGGTGGGCCCTCCTTCTACTTCGCACAGAGCTTTAGCCTGTGCAATGATATTACTGTGCCCATAGAAGGTGAACGATATCTGGTTGCTGCTGTGTGGCCGCAGCACTCCATAGAGGGGCAAAATATCAAATACCTGCAGAGAGATTCATTCAGTATGAGAGCCTGTAAGGATAAGTACAAGTTATGTCTATTTACAGATTAATTCCCGACTTTAACTTCCTTAATTCCATGGAAGGTGACTACCTCGGCACCCTGAAAATATATGAAAGTTGGTAACAGTGTTCCAGGGAGATTCATGTTTTTGATGTGGGGAAAGCACTCAGAAAAGCTAGTATCTGGGGTCATCAGGACCCCTGATGTGTTACTTACTTCTTCTATCCCAATGGAAATCATGTCATCCTGTTCAAAGATCAATAGAGACTCCAAAAACTCCACTTGGCTGTGGCTTGAATATACTCTTTCTGTTTCAGCAGAATTAATTTTTAATCCCTAGAAATTAAAGATGTGAGGAAAAGTTAGCAAACATTCATACTGGACCATCAATGTGCTTCTCTGCATCAAAAATGAACCATGTTGTACGATTACAAAATAGTACCTTTTACGCTAGGGAGATAAGTGGGCAAGTAACCAAAATACATGTATAAGAATGTTTACTGCAGCGTTATTTATAATAGCAAAACTCTGGAAGCAAACTAAATGCCCATCATTGGGGAGATTAGGTGTATGGAAACTCTATCCAAGGAGGATGATGCAAAGTGTATCAGGGAATAACGTGCAAGCCTATGACTGAAGGAAACAGCAGTTCCATTGCTGTGAAATCACATACTGCGCACATGTCTGCAGAGAGGCATATATGTGCATTTATTCAGAGATTTGCAGAAGCAAACAGAGACACCTGGGACCTTGTTCAATCAAAATTTCAGTGGCATTTTTCTATGGTAGGATTTTGAAGATGTTGGCTTTGATCTTTCCGTATTCCTGAGTTTACTATACTAAATGTCTTAAGAAAAAAGAACATATTAACATTTAAAAGACAATAATCACTCTAGGAAAAAATTTTCAAATTTGGAACATTCCAAAGAAAGAATAAAAATCAATCATTAGGTTATACTATAGATAACTGTATTACATGTGTGTTTATATACTGAGTAGACAGATCTGTATTCTCATTTTCCAGTTGACTTTGTAAGTGCTGCCTTCCCATGTGACTGAATGTTCTTCACAAGCATCATGTAAAATATTTTTAAAAAATGGATGATCACACATGATACAAATTCGAAATATTCAAAAGGGCATAGGGTTAAAAAAATGAAAAAGACTTCTATCCCTCTTCTCCAGGGAACCACTGTCCTGTTTCTCGTATGTTCTATTTAGTTATTCTGTTTATTCAACTAGTATTTATCGAGGACTTACTATGAACCAGTTCTAGGCCCTGGGGATATAATAGTGGACAAAATTGAAAAAAAAGTCCCTGCCCTCATGAAGCTAATATTCCAGATATATTGCATACATGAGCAAATATATCTACTTAATTCCTTGAGAGATAACAGTGGTTACCAACAGGTCAGACTGCCAAGTCTTCCAGCTCCACTGCCTGACAGATGGGGCCTCCCACTGGTAAATGGGCAAAGATAACAGTACCCACTTCATAGGGTTGTTGGAAAAAGTAAACATTAAAAAAAAAAAGCTTAGAATAGTGCAAATCATGTATTTATTGTTGCTTTTATACACTTTTTTCTTTACACAAATGGGAGCACACTACTTATTTTGTACTTAGTATTTTTTACTTAATATATCAGAGATTTTGTCAAATTAGAATATAAATTCTCATTTTTTATAAAAGGATTCATAGTATTGCCTTGTGCAGAATGTAATTTAGTTCATCCAACAGTTTCCTCTTGGTGGAATTACGTTGCTTCCAATTTTTCTTACTTTTATAAACAAAGCTGCAGTGTACAAGACAGTTCCATGTCTTTATGTAAATGCCACGGTGCACCTGGAGAATAATTTTCTAGAAGAGGAACTATGCATTTTAAATTTTGATGCATTTGCCAAGTTGCATGTCATAGAGGCTATGCCAATTCATGTTCCTATCTATTCAACCCCACTCTTTCCTACTATTTTCATAAAATTATTTTAAAAGATTATACATCTCGTGGACAACAGTAATTTATCTTTCATTATCTTTTCAATATTTTCTTTTCCCAAAAGTGTTGTAACAAACATTTTTGTATGCAAATCTTTGTATCTCCAAAAGTTTTCTTAGGCCATTATTCTAGGAGAGTTTAAGGGTATAAGTTTTTTTTTTTTCCCAGAAGGTTTTGTATTGATAGTCACATGACATCTGCCATCTCTAGGTTTTGGCATCAAGAAGCAAGGCTGCTACATTTATTAAAAGTGGGACAAACATCTTTATCACTTAAAGTTTCTTTACTTCAGTAATGGTGAAGTATAGTTATATCTAGGCTTCACCTCCAGGAGAGGTATAATCTTGGAAAATCTTAGAAAAATTTCCCCGAGATTATTTAATTCAAGCTTTAAATTCTTTTTTTTTTTAAATTGTTGGGGATTCAGTGAGGGTGCAAGAAACCAGGTTACACTGTTTGCATTTGTTAGGTAAAGTCTAAGGGTATAAGTTTTAAAACTCTTGTATCTTCCCTTTGTTTCTGCTATGGGATTATTAAGGAAAACATTTTGCCTTTTGGTAGCCTTGATTTAGGGTCTGGGAAGAGCACAAGATCACCAAGGTTGAGATAATTAGCTCTTCCATTGTAGAGAAGGTCTTTGTGCTGAGGTGCCCTGGACACCCACTGAGGTGCTGGGCTCTGCGGGTGTTCAGTTGGCAGTGATGTGTATAAAGTTACATGGCCTCATCTCACCTGAACCCCAGTGTTGTACTTGCCACCCTGCCCCTGGTTCTGCCTGTGTTTTATAGGGAAGACCCTCAACTTGCCAACCCTCCGCAGGGAAAGGAAACCGTACATCTGAGATCCCAAGGGATGTTTTCACTTTTCCAAGTTCTTTTTCTTCAGGCCTGACGTCTTCACTCACGAGGATAGTCCTGGAGGGTTAATGGAACATAGAGAATCACCCACTTGGCAGTCTTAGCTGCATAACAGCCCTGTCTTCTTCTTTCTTTTCTACTACACCCCAAAGAGTAAGGGGCGTTCTCACTCCAGGAACACTTTCCTCAAGAGGATCAGGTGCTCGGTGCTCTTTGCCCTTGGTCCCCAAATTGCAGGGCGAGCCAGGGAACTGGTTGATTTTCCATAGGGCCTGACCCATCGCACCCATTTCTGACTTAGAAAAGAACTAGGAAGATCTAGCAGTTCTTCAGACACCTTGGATGTGCCCTAAGCGCTCAATGTTAATGAGCTCTATCCTTTACTGGAGCATTTTACTGTGAGGATATGTTTGTTGTTGCTTGCTACTCGGGACCTAATCCTGGCAGAGACCTTGGACACAGGGAGAGGACCCATAGGAAGGGTTCAGTCCCCCAGGGCTTGGTATGCTACCCCCTCCTAAGAGCAGAGATAATCTTCAGCTCCCTATCCCAGATACCTAAGTCCAGGGCCTTCATATAGACGATTTCATTCAACTGCTAACTGGTCAATGGTTGGATGAACAAATGAGCGAGGAGAATTGAGAATGTAAGTCAGTGTAGGGAAAAGAATGCTATTAAAAAAAATCCATGCTGGCTTTGCATTTGTACTTACTTAACAAAATCACTTAAATCCATCTCGGGGGAGTCTCTTGCAGGTGGGGCAATTGGTGAGCTAGCAGTTGCTGAGGTTGTTGGGATGGACTCCATCTGGGACAGAGGGGCACTGTAGGGCTTCTTTGGCAATGTCACAAACCTACAAGGCATGAGAGGTGGAGGACAGGAGACACCATCTTTCACAAGCCAGCTGGTGACTGTGGGCCATTAATTTCTAAGGCTAAGCACCAAATTCCAGACCAGTCAGGTCTAGAAGGGATCTCCTTATGTCCTTGACAGGTCTTGCCTTCTTCAAATCTTAACTAAGATTTCCTTTGGTCCTAAAAATTTTTCTGACCACTTCCTTCCAGTCTGAGCCTAGCATCTCTCCCCTGGGTATCTGCAATCCCCTGGGTGTCCCCCTCACACTTACTTTTTCCATCCCTGCCAGGCTGTGAATTCACTGGGGACTTATAACTAACATGGTGTCTGTGGCAGAGCCTGGCCTGGAGAGAGCAGCCAGGTGTGGTCATGAATGAGTGCATTACCAGAGGTCCTGCCTCTAGCTACCCAGACTGCAGGACCAGCGCTAGGGTGGCCAAGGTTGTGGGGTCACTCCCATTCTTCCTGTTCCCTGCAGGGCATGTGGCTTTTTCTGGACCCTCTCTAGCCCTCCCCTACCCATCTCAAGCACTTGATATTAATTTCAGCCCATTTCACTTGTATATTAATTCCGGCCCCATATGCACTCAGAGGCTCAGCAGAAATGTGATTTATTAGATGAAGCTCCCACCACTGTTCCATCTTCCCACTTGAAGGAATCCTCCCTCTTTTGGAAGCATCACAACATTTTATCGGCTGTTAGGATATGGTCCACCGACTACTATGTGCTGGAGAACCATTTCCTAAACTACAGGTACCCCATTGCCACCTTCATGATTTCTGCCATCTCCTGTATCATATAAGAAATCAGCTTTATTGGGGAATAATTATTCACACACAAAATGTACTTATTGTGAGCATAGTTTCATGAGTCTTTACAAACACACACACCCAGGTAACTACCACCATATTAACCTACAGAATATTTCCATCATCCTAAAATGTTCCCTTGTGCAACACTTGCCTGCTTTATATCAATGGAGATTAGACTTATCTACATTTCATAGACATGGAGTCAGATATATATACTGTTTTGTGTCAGATTTCTTTTGTTCAGTATATTTTTGAGATTCATCCATGTTGTGTGAAACAGCAGTCTATTCTTTTTTTATTAATGGATGTGTATCCATCTTCCTGTTGGTGGACACCTAGACTGTTTCCATCTTTTGGATGCTATGAATAAAATTGCTATGAACATTTGTTTTCGTTCCCCTTAGAATGGGTAGATTCCTAGAAAAGGAATTGTGGGGCTGTGCATCATGTGGATGTTTAACATGACAAGGAACTGCTGAACAGTTTTCCTAAATGGTTGTTCCATTTTAGACAACCACCTCCTACAGGGTAGGAGGGTTCCGGTTGGTTCACATTCTCATCCACATTTGGTATTTGGTTTTTTAAAATTTTAGCCATTCAAATGAGGACACAGTAATATGACACTGTGGTATTCATTAATAGGCTTATTATTATTTTATTGTTATTTTTTATTGAGAAAGGGTCTCACTCTGTCACTTAAACTGGAGTGTAATGGCCTCGTGATACCTCACTGCAACCTCAAACTCCTAAACTTAAGTGATCTTCTTGTCTTAGCCTCCCGAGTAGTTGGGACTACTGGCATGTACCACTATGCCAGTTAATCTTTCCAATAGACTCATTTTATAGGAAAAGTTTATATCATTAATATAAATGAAAGCCTGTATTACCTCCCATATTTAGAAAATTCAACATAATGGAAAAAATATCAGCATTTTTTATTTTCTTGCCTGGTGAAGGCTCTGCACTGAGCCCTGCCTGCTCTTTTTAAAGGACCATCATTCACTTTCTCTTTGGGAAACCACTGGGCTAGCACCATCTGTGGCTGGGCTTATGACTCTATAGGACTGTGAGCTTTGGGAGGGTGGGATCCAGAGTGTTGCCTCTTTATGGCCCCCAGAGCACAGGGTCTTCTATGTAGAGCCTAAGCTTAACGGATGTTTGATTGACAGAATGGATGGATGAATGGGTGGGTGAGCAGATGGTTGAATAACAGTCAAAAAGCTTGGGGGGTAGTTTGGCTATTCTGTACACCCACCCCCACCTGGGATGAGAGAAAGTGTGGAAGACTTTCCACTGTCTTTCACAAACTTCCATTTGGCTTGCTCCAGAACAGTTGTCTCTAGTTGACTTTACCTCTGGCTAAAACTATGCCATTCTGGGTACACAGCACATGTTGGGCTGGGTGCTGGCACATCTCCTGGAAAGCTTGTTAAAATGAAGATTCCTGAACCTCATCCTTGGGGAGACTGTGATTCAGCAGGTCTCAGGTAGTGGCTGGGAGTTAGATGTGTAAATGTCTTCCCAGGTGATTCTAATGGACAGCAAGATTAAGAGCTGCCATGGGCAGAAACAGAGGCATGACACTGAAGATGGAGCTGATAATTAACATGGGGTTATCACAGTTGCCTTACCAGCCGGAGATGGCTAAAATCAGCAAAGGACAATGCTGGACACTCATTAAATCACCCTGGGTCAGCGGAAATGCCTAGGGAGACTTTGCCAAGTTGCTGCCCCAGGTCATAACATTCTTCCACCCAACATTTGCAGCCCCCCTGGGATGTTGTGCCGAATTAACAAAAAGCATGTGGGGATATCTGTAAAGGAAACATACCAAGCTGTAGAGGGTCTGCACACCTGAGGAAAAACAACATGTCAGTTGACAATGAGACCTGAACAACTGGGAACAAGAGATCTCTTTGGAAACAGACCGAGGAGAGGGCAGATGGAGCCCTTGCCTCGAACAGCCTGAGCCACAGGAGACAGCGAAACCTTTACCATGATGAAGGTTTTGAGTTATTAAAATTGGAAAAGCTGCTCTGAAAAAAATTGACATAGAATGTTGGTAGAGTTTTTGGATCAGATTTCATTTTACCCTCAAGAACAGATGATTGCTTTTCTGTTACACTGACCCCAACAGGATTGGATTCAGTTATTTTTAAAAGAGTTAGCGCACAGCACACAGAAAGATCAATATTGCTCTAATGCCAGAGCACTCTGGGTCAGAATCACGGGGGGAGCCAGGAAGAGACACCCGCTTAACTGTGATAGAATCAGTGCCAGTTACATGCTGATCTGCAACCCTGGCTCGGGCTCTGCAGTTTTCGTGTTTTATTTTCAACTGTTGGGTAAGGATCAACACAGTCTTTTGTGCTGCAAGTTAAAAACCCCATCACACTTGTTTCCTGTTCTGCCTTCGCTGGAAGCAGGATTGTGTCAGAATAAACCCTCAAAGAACAAGCTCGTGTTTCAGCTAACATTCTGTGTTGGAGTTCCCAGATTTGCAGATGGAGGGGTGGATGTTGGCCCCTCCACTGACGTCTGTGCAGCTGAGGTCTGGACGTGGCGGGAGTGGGCAGCCTTGCAATAGGCACGATGACTTCTAGTTCACTCATTCAGTAGAGGTAGATTCCAGGAGTATTCACCACAGAGGGTGAGAGCAGCCACTGGATGGATAAAAGGGCGTGTGTGCTGTTTGATAGGTTTTCACATTAACAACTGTGGCAGACGCTGATGGTGTGCTTTCCCAGGGTGACACACCCACCCAGGTGCCGCAGCTGCTGGCTGTACTTTCCTCTCTGGAGGACTGCCCTGGCCGGATGGGAGCTGCATGAAAAGTTATGTGGTCCCTCCCTGCACGGTGTGACCGGTAGGCCCAGGATGATGGATGGAGGTGACTGTGACAAGCACCCAGTCTGCTGGGCTCAGTGGGACAAACTCCATGCTGGGGCGCACACTCCAGAGCTCCCCACGGCAGCAGGCACAGGTTAGAAATCTTCTGAAATCCTTCTCTTCCCTAGTCTCCTCCCTGCCCTATACTGCTTCCCTTACTCTCTTCGTTAGTTTCTCTTGGGGTCCCTCCCTCAATAAACTTTCTTAAGAATCACTGCTCAGGCTCTGCTTCTGGGGAATCCGCTGTAGCACTTTGTGATTCCAAAGATGAGAAACCCAATCCCTGCTTTGAGCAACTGAGGCCTGTGGGGCAGAGTCAGAGACATAGGGATGGGTACAAGTGTCCCAGCAAGGCTGCGGGGTCACGGGGCTGGAGTTCCGCACAAAAGACTGTGTTGATCCTTACCCAACAGTTGAAAATAAAACACGAAAACTGCAGAGCCCGAGTTTATGCACTTGGCGGCCTGGGGACTGTGATGGTGATAGAAGCCCCCCAGGCTGACTGCGAGGCTAACTTCACACAAAGAACTCCACGGCACCTGGGTCCTGGCAAACGTCCCATGGGAGCTGCTCTTATGCTGGAGTGAGTGGGGATTACCATCATTTTTGGAATTTAAGTGAGGGAGATACTAACTCTTCCTGGACGCACGGGGAAGTCTTCATGAAGGAGGGTGCAGCCTAACTGTGTTTGGAAGAAAGAATGGAACTTTTCAGGTAAAGAGTGGAAAGTACATATGGGCTGAGAGAAAAGTTTGTATAAAGGAAAAAGGATGGAGAGGACTTGGGTTCTCCAGGAAGGGACAGTTTGCTGGGGAGAGGGGTGTGTAGGTGCCAAACGGAAGCAGGTGTCAACAATGACAACAATGATAACAATGGTAATGAAGAATACGGAAGCAGTGAGGCAGGTCTGAGATGGCCAACCCTGGAGCCAGAGATGACAGAAAGGGGGACAGCGGCCACGATGACAGGGAGACAGGAACGTGCTGGCCATCACCTCAGTTGATGTCTCTCACCTGCCTTTCCCCTTTGCACTGGGCAAAGGAGGCTGCGAAGCACAAGTAGCACATATGGGGGTACATGGGTGATCAAGGAGTTCTGAGCATGGTGTCCCCCACTGTTTCCTCGTCTCTTCTCCTATTTCCACCCCTTTTTTCCTAACAATTCACTCAGCCTTGCTCTTGGGCTAGCCAGGGGAGTGGTAATGGGAAGAGAGCTTGGGCCATGGAGTACCAGGGGGACCCCTCACCTAGGGCCATGGTCCTGCCATACCACCTGCGAATGTGCTTTGGAACTTCCCATTCCCCTCCATCCTCAACTCTTGCTCCTTACCTGCCCATTCTAGACAAGGCTCTTTTCCCATCCACAGGCCTTAGAGTATGCTTGTCCCTCTGTCTAAAGTGCTCTCCCCATCCTCTCTCCCAGTTAATGTCTACTTAACCTTTAAGCCCTAGCTTAGATGTTATTTTCACTGGATATCACTCCAGATCCCCAAGTCCTTTGCAGTCCTTTGCAGTCCTTTGCAGCTGGGACAGGAGCCATGCCTGTCTTGCTCAACATGGTCCCCAGAACTTGGCACTGACTGTACCAAGCTTAGAGTAATGCCCAATATTTGTTGGACAAATAATTCTAGTCAATAGTCCTGTAGTTAAAAAGGGTTATAAAGATGCTGTTTTGTTCCAATGTTTCATCAGAGGGCATGGTCTATTGTTTGTTAAGATGGCCCCAATAATCCATCTCATTCCTATAAGCACGATGGTTTGCAATACAACCTTTGCCTGTTCTGTGAAGAGATAGAGGCTCTACTCTTCACGCCTTGCCTCTGGGTTTGGCTTCACTTCTTTTGCCACTGAGGTCTTCAAAGACATGATGCAAGAAGCAGCTTAAAAACTACCCAGCCAATTCACAGATTCATGAGAACTTAGAAATATTTGTTGTGTAAACAACTGCATTTTGGGCACTTTGTGTGTAACGAGAGCTAACATGTATAGATTGGTTTTGTTTCTCTCTAGCACAGTGCTCTACACAAATATACTCAATAAAGAACTACAGAACAAACAAGTGAATAGAAACATTTCATGTGTGGAAGGAAAACGTCAATATTCTTAGTAGTGTAAGTTAGCCATCATCCTTATAAATTATCGATACCAAAGGGAAAGCAGAACCCACGGTAGCCACCAGTGCCCAGCATGGTTCAGAGGTCCAGTCTTTCGCATTTTCAACAATCCAAGGCGTTGAAGGATGTGCTGAAGGATGTGCTGTTTGCCACAGTACAACCGATTTCATTCTTGATACCATTGTTTCCCTTTGCTTACACCTATTATTGCTGTTGCTCTTAACATATAATCTGATGCTAAGCAAACCAACTCATCTTTACCTGTTAGATCTTATCAGGTGGGCTTTTTATACTCCCATTCTTGCTCTTAGCCATTTAACCTTGGCTCTTGTCATTTGGTAAACACCGAACCCCTCCCATTCTTTTCTTCCTTCCTCTGACTCTACCCATCACAAATCTGCTCTAGATTAGGTAGGGCCCCTGACTTCTGTTTGTAAAGGGAGCAAATTATAATCATAGCTTTAAATTGTATTCAAAGTGGCCAAATCCCTAAGGCCTCTGGATGCAAACACAAAGTCCCTGCCATGTTTCCCTATTTCTTGCCTGGATGTGTGGTCTTACACTTGCTGATCTTCCCACATTGGGAAGTGAATGACAGATAGAAACAGATGGGCTGGCTTAGTGCCTTCCCTACTAGCTATGTGAGAAGGGAAGATAACTACAGACACGTGGCTGTTATGGAAAACAGCCTGCCCCAGTCCTCTGACACTACCATGTTTCAGAATGCTTCTAACTAGTCACCAGAGCTAAGGTGGGAACTAATGAGAGATAGTTGGAGGGCGGAAAGTCAAGTTACTCAGACCTTAGGGGGTGAAAACCATCTTTATAAAGGTTCTCAAAAGGAGTTGCAATTGGAGCTTCTAGAATAGTGGTTCTCACTGTTGGCTGTCCATTGGGACCATCTGTGGACCTTTTAGAAAGACTAAGGCCTGATTCTAATGTGCACTCAAGGCTGAAGGCCACTGACCCAGAAGATGTTGGTGAGAAGGTGGTAAAGAAAATGGCAGTAGAAGTGGATCGGGAAGAGCCCCAGGGAAGGATTTTCCCCCAACCTCACTCATCTCTGCTTCTCTACCGGGTACCATTAAGCACTTAATAAGCACTGCCTAATTTAATCTTCACAACAATCTGATGAGATAGGTGCTATGATCCTCCTCAGTCTTCTGATGACAAATTGAGTCTTAAGAGAGCGAGGTAAATGGCTGAGCTAAGTTAGACCAACCACCAAAGCTCATGTTCTTAATAAGATGGGTGGAGAGTCTACCTCATGCACAGGTGACAGATCTCCTGGGTTACTTCATGCCATGCTATGCCCCTGACAGCAACTCCCAAAGCAGACCTTTTCATTTAAGAAACTTTATGTGCCACAACACGGTACATACAATGTGTTGTCTAGAACCCCCTTTTCAGAAAAAGAGAGACCCATCTTGATTGTAATGTTGGTAAGGCAGGACACTGTTGACCTAACCCTTGAAGTGACTTCTGGAAAGAGTTTTGCTGTGAGGTAAGTAGTAGAGGAATGTGCACAGAATCTACCATGAAGCTCTCTAGAGGAATTTTTTTGTGTGTGGAATGACCACTTCTACAAAGCTCCAGAAGATGGCCCCACTGCTACATGCTCTTAGAAAAGTTGGCAAACAGGTAGGCTGTGAAATCTCCTTCATAATCAGCTTCAAAGCTCTTTAGAAATACTTTCAAAATAGGATGGTCTCTTAAGCCAATTTCTTTTAATGTCTGGCCTTCAGTAGATGTAGCTGGATTTGGGGGGGGTTTAATTAATACGAACACCTAGATAAATCAAATGAACCCTTTTTATGAATCAGATCACTAAATGGACCTAGCAATCCTAATGCAGGTTCAGATATGCACTAATACTTTCCACTCATTCTTTAGAAGTCAGCTTAGCTCACATTGAATCTCTAAATGACTGATGCCCTCCACTGATACTGGAGACACTGGGAAAATGCCTTAAAAAGAAGGAATCTGTAATAAGGCAACTAGAGTTCTTCTATAATAACATAAAAGCAAGACAAAAAGTTTTATAACATTTAAAATGAAAAACAGCCCAATTCATTTATCTGTGGGGTAATAGATATGGCATCTCAGGAAATGGGACTAAACTGAATTGCAAGGAGAAGCAGACCATGTGGGCCCTAATGTGTGGATAACTTTCAAGTTCAATATAAAGAGAGCTAGCTAATGGCCTACCTCCCTCCTTAGGTCTCTTTCTGCTTGGGCTTGAGTCATTTCCAGGTTGACTACAAAGACAAGAAAATGTGTTTCTGGAAGCTCAGATCTGATAGATGCCTTACAGCCCTCTCATTAGCCTCAGAGGCCAATTGGATCCCCTGGTCAGATAAATTAGCTGACCCATCACAGCAGAAGAGAAGATTCTAAATGAATGGGCTAAGGAGGCCTGGATGGTGAGGGCCCTTGGAGGGTTCTAAGGATGGGGTGTAAGGTGGTGGTCTACTGTTTTCTTTCATGGGAGACTCCAAATTTTCTAATAACATCCTACTTGGAGTGGGAGTGATGAGAAATAGACACTCATTTCATTATTAAAGTATATGTAAGTGTCACACACACTTTTGCATACATGATGTACTTTCACAATAAAAAGAATGCATGGAGTAAGAAAGGCCTCCTCTGGGTAATGAAATTGGCACTGACCTTCTGCAGAGGCAGCTTCAGTTAAGACAGAGGCCAAGAGCCAGCTGAAATTGGGTTGGGAGGGGATGGAGGCAACTAGTGTATTTTGTTTTCTTATTATGTTGCCTGGTATGAAGTTGGTGATTAATTCAACAAGAGGATTAAGGGCTTTTGAAGACAAGGAGCACGTGTGCTGAGTGCAAAGGCACAGGGAGCTTGAAGATACCGAGAGTGAGAGGGGGTGACTGACAGAGGGGAGCACAGACAGAAAGCCTGGCCTAGAAAGCCAATAGATGCTGTTTCCAGTAGAGATGCCCTCCATATCCGCGGGTTCCACATGGGGAGATTCAACCCATCAGATATTGAAAACATTCTAGAGAAAGAAAACAATAAAAATAACAATACAACATAATACAAATAGTATTGAGTCTACAGTATAATGTGGCAATAATTTTATATACAAATAAAATTATTTTATTTATTTGTTTATTTATTTTATTATTTGGAGATGGGGTCTTGCTATGTTGCCCAGACTGATCTCCAACTCCTGGGCTCAAGGAATCCTCCATCTCAGTCTTCCATGTAGTTGGGACTACAGGCATTAGCTACTGCACCTGGCCAATACAGCAACTTTTTACATAACATTTACATTATATTAGATCTTACAAATACTCTGGAGATGATTTAAAGTCTAGGGAGACTATTCAAAGGTTATATGCAAATACTATCCCATTTTATATAAAAGACTTCAGCATCTATGGATTTTAGCATCTGCAGGGGTCCTGGAACTAATCTATGGATACCTGAGGGACATAGAGGACTGTAAATTTGAAAACATCCATGAATTTAAATAAAAGTGGAGGGCTCATCCTCTTTGTGAGTGGGGAGAAGGAAATGAGGTGATGAAAGTGGCCACCTGGCTCGGTGCCTGTGGCTCAATGGGCTAAGGCGTCAGCCACGTACACCTGAGCTGGTGGGTTCAAATCCAGCCCAGGCCCGCCAAACAACAATGACGGCTGCAACCAAAAAATGGCCAGGCATTGGGGTGGGCGCCTGTAGTCCCAGCTACTTGGGAAGCAGAGGCAGGAGACTCACTTGAGCCCAGGAGTTGGAGGTTGCTGTGAGCTGTGATGCCACGGCACTCTATTTAGGATGACAGCTTGAGGCTCTGTCTCAAAAAAAAAAAAAAGAAAGTGGCCACCTGAGGAAAAGTAATCTCTGATATGGGCTGTAGCCAGCGGAGTGACCATAGGGTGGAAAGCCACCCACGGAGGGTGGTAGAAATCCCGGAGGGATGGCAAGAAGAAGAGATCATCAGGGAAGCACTGCTTAGGAAAAAATGGCAGAATGTACTGACCAAGGGAGTACTGGGCAGAGGCCGAAAAGGAAAAATGACACAAAACCAGACAGGCTAGGAGCTACGCATGGCCTTAGAATGTTCATGATCAATCTTACCAGTGAATAATAAATTACTCTCCAAAGTGATTTTTATCAGTTTACACTTCCATTAGCAATGTCAGGGCTGCTTTTCCTCCAAGCCTCCAACACCCCTTGGTGAGGTCATATTTATTTTATCTAATCTGGTGGGTATGTAAGGGTCTCTAGTTGGAAATGTTTTAATTTCTGTTTTCAAGATTACTAATGAGGTAGAATATCCTTTTATTCTTTTTTGGCCATTCATATTCCCTCATCTATGAAATAACTGCTCGTCCTTTTCTCCCACTTTTAATTGAATTCTGTCTTTCCCTTCCAGGGCATTCTTCATATGCTATGTACACTAATCATGTGAAGGTAATACGTGTGCCTAAAACTTCTCTCAGTTTGTGACATGTCTTTGCACTCTTTTTTTAATGGTATCATTTGATGAACAAAAGTTCTCAAATTCAATGTAGAAATTATGAATAGTTTCATTATGATTTTATGCTTTTTATATCTTGTTTAAGAAACTATTCTTTATTCAAAGATCAGGAAGACATTACGATTTTCTTGAAACTTAAAAAATTTTGACTTTCACATTTATATCTTTAACCTATATGGAATGAATTTCTATAGTGTGAGTTTAGAAATGTATTTTCATTTTTTCTGTACAAATAATGTTGTTCCTGGTGACCGAATAAGTCACCCCTTCTCCTTTGTTCAAATATTTATATTTTGTTATGTTTTGATACATTTGTGGGGCTGTTTCTGGGCTCTCTATTCTGTTCCTTCATTCTACTTGCCTATCTGTACACAAATACCACACTTAGAGCATTATTATATTTTACAAAAAGCCTTGATATCTTTGGTAGAGACAAACCTTCTAGTTTGGGGGAGGGTGGTTAGTCTTTTCTCTTTCCTCTTCCATATAAATTTTAGAATCAACCTGTCAGGATTTTGACTGGAACTATGCTGAGTCTATGGATCGCTATGGGGTGCAAGGACATCTTTACTAAATTAAGTCTTTCAAATCAATCAAAAATTGTATATTTCACCATTTATTTAGGTCTTCATTAATGACTTTTTTTTCTTTTTTGCAGTTTTTGGCTGGGGCTGGGTTTGAACCTGCCACCTCTGGTATATAGGGCTGGCGCCCTACTTCTTTGAGCCATAGGCACCGTCCTATTAATGACTTTTATTTAATATAATTATCTTATATATAAATATTTTGTGTTTTTATTAGATTTTTAAGGTACTTTTTTACACTGCATTCTGCTTTCTTTTTGTTGCTGCTATATAGAAATGCAATATCAATCCATCCTCCTCACTAAATTCTTTAATTATTACTATTCCAGTAATTTTTCTGAAGATTACTTTCTGTGTAGATAATTGTAACATGATGATTTTGCTTCTTCCTTTCTAAATCTAGTTCTTTTTCTTTATTTTCCTATCTTCCCACACTGGCTAAGATCTTTAGTAAATTGTTGACTAGAAATGGAACTCTTGAGCGACATGTAGTGGCTCATGTCTGTAATCCCAGAACTTTGGAAGGCTGAGGTGGGAGGATTGCTGGAAGCCAGGAGTTTGAAACCAGCCTGGGTAACATAGGGAGACTCTACCTCTACCAAAAAGAAAAAATTAGCTGGGCATGGTAGCACATGCCTGTAGTCCTATGTACTTGGGAGGGAGGCTGAAGCAGGAGAAAAACTTGACCCCAGGAGTTGGAGGGTGCAGTGAGCTATGATTATGGCACTGCACTCTAGCCTGGGTGATGGAGTAAAGTGTGAGACCATGAAAAAAAAAAAAAAAAGGAAAGAAAGAAAGAAAAGAAAAGGACCCATTGCCTCGTTTCTGATTTTAAAGGAAGGCAGTCCTAAGAGGGAAATTTATAGCGTTAGATGCCTTCATCAAGAAAACAGAAAGAGAGCAAGTCAGCAGCCATCTTAGCAACTGGAAAAGGAAGAACAATTGAACCCCAAACCCAGCAGGAGAAAAGAAATAACCAAAATCAGAGCAGAATTAAATGAAATTGAAAACAAAAGAATCAGTAAGAAGATCAACAAAACAAAAAGTTGGTTCTTTGAAAAGATTAATAAAATTGACAAATCATTGGCCAGACTAACCAGAAATAGAAATGCAAGATCTCTAATAACTTTAATGAGAAACAATAAAGGGGAGAAAACAACAGATATCACAGAAATAAAAAGATCCTCAAAGATTACTATAAAAACTCTATTCCTGGAATATTCCTCTATTCCTAAAACAATGTAGAGGAAATGGACCAATACCTGGAATCATGCCACCTTCCTAAACTCAACCAGAAATAATTAGAAAGTTTGAATAGACCTGTATCAAGCACTGAAATAATATTAACTATACAAAATCTCCCCCAAAAGTAGTGCCCTGGACCAGATGGTTTCATACTAGAATTCTACCAAACCTTCAAAGAGGAACAAGATCCTATATTGCATAATCTGTTCCAAAACAGACAAGGAAGGACTCCTCCCCAACACATTATATGAATCAAATATCACCCTGATCCCCAAACCAGGAAAGGACTCAACAAAAAAGAAAACTATAAACTAATATCATTAATGAATACCAATGCAAAAATATTCAATAACATTTCGGCAAGCAGAATACCGTGACACATTAAGAAAGTTATAGACCATGATCAAGTGGGTTTTATCCCAGGGATGCAAAGTTGGATAAATTATATTTATGGATTACTCTCCCTCCATAAATTATATAAATTATATTTGTGGATTTATGCAATCCATAAATATAATTCACTATATAAGTAAAATAAAAAACAAAGATCATATCATTTTCTCAGTCGATGCAGAAAAGGCTTTTGATAATATACATGTTCTTTCGTGTTAAGAACACTCAAGAACATAGGCTTAGGTGGGACATTTCTTAATCTGATAGAGGCTGGCTACAACAAACCGACAGCTAATATCATATTGAATGGAATAAAACTGAAAGCATTTCCATTCAGATCTGGAACTAGACAAGGATGCCCATTGTCACCATACTATTCCATATAGCTCTGGAAGTCCTAGCCATCACAATCAGGCAAGAGAAGGAGATCAAGGTTATTCAAATGGGGACAGATTCAAGGTTATTCAGATGATATGATCTTACACCTAGAAAACACCAGGGATTCAATTATAAAGCTTTTAGAAGTGATTAAGGAATATAGCATCATTTCAGGATACAAAATCAATACAGTAGCTTTTCTAACTTCACTGTTGTCGACATATTGTACTACTGAAGTTAGAAAATCAAAGACTATTCCTTTTACACAGTGCCAAAGAAGATAAAATTTCTGGAAATATATCTAATAAAGGATGTGAAAAATCTCTATAAAGAGAACTATGATTCTTTCCCTTGTAGGTTATGGTTTTCTTGCATCTGGCTGCTTTCAGAATTTTCTGGTTTCTGCAGGGGTTGGACTTCTAGACCGCCAGGCCAGCGGGGAAGGGTAAACTGGAAGTTCAAGGTGGCAAGGAAATATACACCATGGAATATTATGCAGCCTTAAAGAAAGATGGAGACTTTACCTCTTCATGTTTACATAGATGGAGCTGGAAAATATTCTTCTTAGCAAAGTGTCTCAAGAATGGAAGAAAAAGTATCCAATGTACTCAGCCCTACTATGAAACTACACAATAACTAAGAAAATGCCATGGATGCTATGTCAACCAGTTCGTTGAAAATATTTCAGATTATATACAAAAATAACACATTGTACCCCATGATTACATTTATATACATAACCATGATATAATAAAAAATAAATAAATTTTAAAAAATAAAGAGAACTATGAAACCCTGAGAAAAGAAACAGCAGAAGATGTTAACAAATGGAAGAACATACCATGTTAGTGGTTGGGAAGAATCAACATTGTTAAAATGTCCATACTACCCAAAGCAACCTATAGATTTAATGCAATCCCCATCAAAGCACCAATGTCATCATTTAAAGAACTACAAAAAAAAAAATAGTACTTTGTTTCATATGGAACCAGAAATAGCCAATACAATTAAATAAAAACAAATCTGGAGGCATCATCTTACTAGACTTCAGGTTATACTATAAATCTATAGTGATCAAAATAGCACAGTACTGGCACAAAAATGGAGATGTAGATCTATGGAACAGAAAAATCTAGAGATGAACCCAGTCACATATTGTCATTTGATCTTTGATAAGCCTAACAAAAGCATGAACTAGGGAAAAGATTCCCTATTTAACAAACGGTGCTAGGAGAACTGGTTATCCACATGTAGAAGACTGAAACTGGACCCACATCTCTCACCATTGACAAAAGTTGATTCTCACTGCATAAAAGATTTAAATTTAAGACAGAAAACTATAAAAGTTCTAGAAGAGAGTGTGGGGAAAACATTTAAAAATATTGGTCTTCTTATGAGGAAGATACCCCCTCCCCCCGGCAATGTAGCATCGTTGAAAATAAATAATTGGGATCTGATCAAGCTAAAAAAGCTTCTGCACAGCTAAGACTACCACAAACAAAAAAGACAGCCTTCAGAACATGAGATTTTTGCACATAATGAATCTGACAAAGGCCTGATAACTAGAATCTTCAGATCTTCAGACAACTTATTAAAAACAACCCCATTTCTATGTGTGCAAGAGACTTAAACAGAAACTTCTCTGCAGATGATAGATGAATGGCCAACAAACACAGGAAAAAATGCTCATTGTCTTTAATTGTCAGAGAAATGCAAATCAAAACCATTCTGAGATCACCTAACTCCCAAAAAAGATCACAAAGTTCCCAAACTACAGATGCTGGCATGGATGTGGAAAGAAAGGAACACTTCCCTGCTGTTGTGATTGCAAACTAATACAACCTTTTTGGAAAAAAGTATGGAGAATTCTCAAAGTACTAAAAGTTGACATTCCATTTTGTCCTGTAATCCCATTACTAGGTATCTATCTAGAAGAACAAAAATCATTTTACCAGAACCATTTGTACCAGAATGTTTATTGCAGCTCAATTCATAATTGCCAAGTCGTGGAAGCTACCCAAACACCCATCAACCTATGAATGGATTCAGAAACTGTGGTATAATTATGCCATGGAATACTATTCAGCCATAAAATGATGGAGACTTTACATCTTTTAAGTTTACCTGGATGGAGCTGAAACACATTCTTCTTAGTAAAGTCTCTCAAGAATTAAAAAAAAAAAAAATCCAATGTTCTCAATACTAATATAAACATATATATCAACAATTACACACTCATGCAAATGATAAAATACAAATATAGTCTAGCAAGGGGGCACTGTGAGGAGGGAAGGGGAGGAACGAGAAAGGGCAATTAGTGGATCTCAGCTAATGTGCACAATTCGAGGGTGTTTAGTACATCCCCTGGGGGAGGGGCTCTTCTACAACTTGAACTTTACCTTGGAAGTGAGAACAATGTAACCTAAAAACTGTACTCATATTAATTTGAAATAAGAAAAAAACTTCTAAAGATTAAAAAAAAACATTTAATTTCTTCAAATGGCTATAAGACCATTTGGAGTTCATTTTCTTTTTTTAGAGTCAGTTTTGGCAAATTGCACTTTTCTAAGATTGTCCATTTTATCCAAGTTTTCAAATTTGTTGCTGTAAAGTTATTTATGACTGTCTCATTATCTTTTTAATATCTGCTGCAACTGAAGTTATATCACTTGTTTATTTTTAATAATGTTTGTGGGTTTTCTTCCCCTTGATCAGTCTTGCCTGAATTTATCCATTTTGCTAGTCTTTTCAAATAATCAACACCTTGCTTCATTGATTCTTTGTATTTTATCTTAATTTTCTATTTCATTAATTTCTGGTCAGATATTCAGCATTTCCATTTGTCTACTGTTTGGATTTATTTATTTATTTTTCCAACTTTTTAAGCTCTGAATGTTAGTTCAACTTTCAGCCTCCCTTCTTTTCTTTTTTGAGACAGAGCCTCAAGCTGTCACCCTGGATAGAGTGCCATGGCATCACAGCTCACAGCAACCTCCAATTCCTGGGCTCAAGTGAGTCTCCTGCCGCTGCCTCCCAAGTAGCTGGGACCACAGGCGCCCGCCACAATGCCCGGCCATTTTTTGGTTGCAGCCGTCATTGTTGTTTGATGGGCCCTGAGCTGGATTCCAACCCGCCAGCTCAGGTGTACGTGGCTGGTGCCTTAGCCTGTTGAGCCACAGGCGCCAAGCCCTCCCTTCTTTTCTAACATAAACATTTCAGGCAGGGTTATTTAACAGAAGCACATTTCAGACCAGGTTATTTGTTGTTCTTGGGTGCTATTCCTGTCTGTTGATTGTAAGGTAGTTAGCGACATTCCTGGCCTCTGCTGACTAGGTGTCAGTAGCAACCTGAGTTGTGATAATTAAAAAAGTCTCCAGATATTGCAAAGTGTCCCTTGGGGGGGCAAATTCGAGAACTACTGATTCAAGGCTACAAGTTTTCATTTAAGTATACTTCAGCTTCATCTCTGTTGGCTTATTTTCATCATCATTCAATTCTGAGGACTTTCTGCTTTTCTCGTAACTTACTTCACCCACAGGTTGTTCTGAAGTGTGTTTTAAAATGTCTAAGCCAGCCAGGTGTGGTGACTCATGCCTGTAATCCTAGCACTCTGGGAGGCTGAGGCAGGAGGAGTGCTTCAGTTTAGGAGTTCGAGACCAGCTTGAGGAAGAGTGAGATCCCAATTCTAAAAATAGAAAAATACTAGCCAGGCATGGGTGGTACTTGCCCGTAGTCTCAGCTACTTGGGAAACTGAGGCAAGAGGATGCTGGAACCCAGAAGTTTGAGGTTTCTGTGAGCTATGATGACACCATGGCATGCTACCCAGGGTGACAGGGTGAGACTCAGTCTCAAAAAAAAAAACAAAACAGAATAAAATATCTAAGCCTATGTTTGGTGTACTTGTTTGTTTTTAGTTTGTTTGTATATACTTGTTATTGATTTCTAACTTGACAGATTTGTTGAGATTTGCCTTAGGACCTAATATATGGTAATTTTTCATAACTGTTCCATGGGGCTGGAAGTTTTTGTTTTAGTGCAGTGTTCTACATGTATCAATTATATTAAGCCTATTAATTATATTCAAGTCTATGAAGTACAAAACAAGAAGCAAAACATCAGTCTTGAGGAAAAAAATAAAAGAGAAAAGAAAAGAAGCAAAATAAACCCTCAGATCTAAATGCTCAGACCTGCTCGTCCCCACAGTCAGGTCCTGCTGCTCCCTCAAGGGCAGTGAACCAAACTATATGAATGATGCCCAGAAGGAAAAACAATTCAGCTGCCATGACTTAGGGCTGAACTTGAATTTCCAAGCTTGTCATCACAAGGACAGTGTCAGAGATTTCAAGTCCTTCTGAATGGATGCAGGATGGCTTCTCCTAAAGCTCCTCTCTCCTTGCCTTTCAAGAATGATCAGTTAGAAGCTGGAAGCAGGACCCCAGGGAAAGTGACCGTCTCACAGTGATAGTTTACCAGTCTGTGGCTACAACTAGGGAAAGCTTGCCCTCCAGGGAAGGTGTTAGGTTCTTGACCTAGAAGAGAGGGTCAGTGGAAAGCAGGTTCTGCTGCCAATGTGCTTGAGGGGGCCCTATGCATACATGCACACACATGTGCATACATATTTACACACACTCACACATAGATACACATGGGTACACATGCACATACGTGCACACGTACGCATGCACACATGTACACACACATACATGCACGCACACTCCCAGGTGCATGTGTTGTGACAGGAATAGTCAGAGTGTCTGGGCATCCTCATACCTGCCAAATGAAAGAAAAAAAAACCAAAACTCTGTTTTTGTTCCTTCTACTAATTGCAAGGCTTAGAAGAACTCTAATTGGAAAAGAAAGGTTAGTGTTGTTATATCTGATAAAAGTCACCTTTAGCCAATGAGTGGTTTATATTTTTCTGATGCCTGCACAGAAAAAGAGCCTGTCTGGAGGGAAGGTGGCATTTGTTTGGTCTGTTCTAGGTAGCATTTATGCCTTGAACCTTTCCATTTGACAGCTGCCAGGAGAACGACAGATCGGGAATGTTAAACCAGTTACGAAACTGTCTTCTTCTCTCTACAAACACTTGGGTGGCAGCAGGTGATTAACTAAAACGTCCCTCTTGAGGGTCTGCCCTGTGCTAAGGACGGTGCTTGGTCTAGGTTCCAGAGGCGACAGGGCAGACATGCTTGCTGGCCTCTCAGAGGTTGAGAGCCAGCTAAGAAGGTGGACATTGGGTCACAGTACAGGTGTGGTGTGAATCATCAGGAGATGTGACTCCCAGGGCCCACAACAGGGGCTCTGGCCTAGGGAAGAGTCCCAGAGAGGGCCTCCGTGGGGAGGGACACTAAAGCCGAGACTGGAAGAGGGGGCGGGGGCACTCGGGTGGGGGTTGGGGTGAGTGTCCAACAGGGGGCCAGTTGGACAGGAACAGCCCAGGGTGGGACAGAAGCCAGCATCCTAGGTAAACAGTGTGCTGGGAAGAGAGTGACACTGCGGGGAACATGGCACCAGGACATGCTGAGCCTCCCAGAGTGCAGAAGCAGTTTGCACATGATTCTAAGAAGTGTGGGTCATCATCAAGGGCTGCAAACCAGGGTGGTGACCTGGCTACTCAGTGAAGAGTGGACTGTGGGGTGCGTGTGGACACAGAGAGCCCCAGTGGGGTTGTGGCCACAGTCCCGGCAACAGGTGATGGTGGCTGCAGCCAGAGCAACAGCAGTGGAGACAGGATCAGGTGTTTAGAAGGCAGAATAGGTAGAACTTGGTGATGGACTTGATGGGGTGGGCAGGGTCAGGGAGAAGAAGGAATCCTGACCTGGAGGATAACGGTGTCGTTTGCTGGGACAGGATAGCCTGGAAGGAGAGGCAGAGAGGGTAAGGGGGGGAGCAGGGCAAGAACCAGAGTTTATGTGGAACAAGAATCCCCTGGGAGCTATTCAAGAGGCAATATCAAGAAGGCAATGGACTTGGAACCTGCAGAGCTAGGCACTTGGAAGCCTTAGCGGGAGAGGCTAGCTGACTCTCTGAGGGGAAAAGCAGAGGTCCTGGGGCAGGGTCCTGTCTCTGGCTCCCGTGGCAGGGATGCTGGCAGAGGCTGTGAAGGAGTGCCGAGGGCGTGAAAGGAAAAGCAGCAGCAGGAGGTGCGCTGCAAGCCAGCAAGGGAGGTTTCAGGACGAAGGGGTTGGGCGAGTTGCTGAACACGGCTAAGAGTCACCTTTTAAAAAAATCCCCACTCTGTCACTCTCTGGATTACAAATCTCACTGCTGCCCCGCGAAAGAGTCTAAATTTCTTGTGGAATACCAGGCCTCTCACACACTGCTGCCAATGTACCTCTCCAGACTCACTTGCGGTAACCCCGCGCACCCCAGTGAAGTCTGGGCTCTGTGTACCCTCTGCTGCCACATGGTGGATTTGTGCCGTTGCTCCCCCGCGCCCATTCTCTCAGGAGATTACTGCATCCCTACCTTCAGTCCCTTTTGCTATGCGATCCCCCTCCACAGCTCTTAGGGTGGGGAAGAGGGGCAGGCTGACAATGACAAGCATATTGCCCTCCCCTGGTGGCAACTGATTAGGGGTGGGGGCAAGAAATATGATTATGTTGGTCTGACCAGAGAGACTCTCCTGGCAGTAAGAGCTCCAGAGTCCAAAAGGACATGGACATGGGAGGGTGGGTAGCCATTTGGTGACCATGAGAAAAGCTGATCGGAGGACGAGGTCAATGTACGAAGCTGGGCAGAGCTGAGAGACTGAGAGAACCTGGCTCCAATGGTGACATTGTTTGAATTCTTGTTCTAAGCTTGGCCGTAAGCCAGATAAATCTGAACTTTTGAGCTGTGGAAACCAACACATTTCCTTTCCTTTTAATTTTTGCTTAGGGTCAGGTTTTCTGTGACTTGCGTTAGAATGAACCCATGAATCCTAAGTGACACATATACCCCATTCCCCTGGCTTAGAGCGCTTCCCTCTTCTCCAGTGCAGGCTTTCCCAGTTCTTCTGGGAACCCTGTGTCTTCCTCCCACTCCCAGAGCTCGGGATTGTCACGTGTTCCCTATGGTTCACACATCTGCCTTCCCCTCCACTGGCCTCAGGATAGGGATCGCATTTTGTTTGTTTGATACTGATGCCTCAGTATCTGGCCCACAAGAATAACTAATCAAATGGTTTCTGAGTGACTCTGTGCTTGAATGAACCAATGAATTATAAGAAGAGACTCGACACAGAGAGAGAGGAAGATAATGAAGACAGAGAAAAATGGCTAAAAAAATGCCTAAACCAGTAAAAACTTAAGTGTATCATCTTCAGTACTGGCCAAGTACATTTTCAAAATGTCATTATTTTAATTATGAAAATGGCCTCTCAAAAAATCCAAAATAAATAAAGCATGTCCTTGCTCCCAGATGGAATAAACTCATTTAGCTGTGTTACATCAGAACAACTTCACAAAATCTGGTATTCAAAGCACATTAGGTCAGGTTGGCTGATTTTTCCATAATTATTTTAAACATTTACTATCTACAGAATTTCATTCCAAACCCAAACAGTCCACGGCAGTTAATGAGCAGGTTCCAATGCTTGGGCCCAAGACTGGCTGCTGGCTTCAGTGCTGCGCTGGGTCATCATTAGATGTCTATGGAAGATATTCAGAGCAAGCCACCGTTACCGTGGTAACAAGCACAGGAAAGGCAAGGTGGCTGTCATATATAAGATGAGGATTGTGTACAGGAAGCACTGACAAGCCACTAAGGAAACAACACGGGGTTTCTTTAGTTCAGAATGGCCATTCCGCATTCACAGGCTAAAAACCGAAGAGTCAAACATCCAGTGAGGAAATATACACAAGCCCATTAGTCCTGGTTGCCAATCAAGAAGAAAAGGCAGCACTCGCTTCCTCCCACTATGTTTTAACTATGTACATACATATTTATATACAAACACACACACACAGACCAACTGAAATATGCAGAGTAGGCAACCCCAAGCTCAGCACGGCACACACTTGCTGTAGAGTCCTCTCTATCCATGCTTTGGGTTGAAATGCTTATTAAGTGAACTCTACAGGCAACAAAATAATAATAAAAAAAAATGGGACTATGTCAATCGAAAAAGCTTCTGCAGGCTTGGTGCCTGTAGCTCAGTGGTTAGGGTGCCAGTCACATGCACTGGGGTTGGTGGCTTTGAACCTGGCCGGGGCCTAACAACAATGATAGTAATAACAAGAAAATAGCTGGTGTTGTGGTGGGCACCTGCAGTCCCAGCTCCTGGGAGGTTGATCACTTACACCCCAAAATTTGAGGTTGCTGTGAGCTGTGACATTACGGCACTCTATCAAGGGCAACATAAGACGACTCTGTCTCGAAAAAATAAATAAATAAATAAATAGCTTCTGCACAGCAAAGGAAATAATCAACAAAGTGAAAATAAAACCTATGAATTGGAAAAAAATTTTGGAAACCATGTATCTGGCTAAGGGTTTGATTCCCCCAAATATATAACTCTTATGACTCACCCATTATGACAAAAAAACCCTAATAACCAAATTTAAAAAATGGGCAAAAGACTTAAATAGACATTTCTTCAAAGAAGACTTACAAATAACAACAAGTATATGCAAAATGCTCAATGTCACTAATTATTAGGGAAATGCAAAGCAAAACCACAGTGAGACATCACCTCAAACCTGTGAGGATGGCAACTATCAAAGAATTGAAAGACAGCTAGTGCTGGTGAGGACGTAGAACCACCAGAACCCTCAAACACCTCAAACACCATGGAGGGGCCTTTAAAAATTAGAAACAAAACTACCATATGATCCTCCAATCTCCTGCCTGGGTATTTACCAAAAATAAATTGAAACCAGGATCTCAATGAGCTGTTAGCACACCCATGTTCATTGCAGCAACACAGACAACAGCCAAGATGTGGAAACATCCTGAATGTCCATGGACAGGTGAATGGACAAAGACAATGTGGCATATAGACACAATGGGACAGAACATTATTCAATCTTCCAAAAGAAGGAAATTTTGTGATATGGGACAACATGCTCAGAGAAATAAACCAGTAACACCAAGATGGATACTGCATGATTCCACTTACATGAAATAGTCAAATTCACAGACTCAGAGAGTGAAATGGAGAGACGGCAGGGGTTGGGGAGACAGGAAAATGGCTATCAACAGGCATAACGTTTCAGTGAAGCAAGATAAATAAGTTCTAGAGATCTGCTGCAGTGCATTGTACTTACCATCGACAATACTGCAGGGTACACTTTGTGTTAAGAGGTAGATCTCTTGTTATGTGTTCTTACCACAATAAAATTGTCATTTTATGAAACTCTACAAATAGACTTCATTTTTGTGGTGATAAATTCATAATGATCTTACTACTAGATTCAAAATTAAGGCAGACTTAATTTTGTTAATTTGGTATTGACTAAGCTTTCAAAGATGTTTTATACACTTGTCCTGTTTGGAAATCTAGGATGGGCCACGAGTTTTAAACTCCTTGTTACTTCTGTCAGTAATTAGTTGTCATATCTAAAAATACTCACAAATGACCAGAATGAAGAATACACGAAACCCAGTGCAAAGGCTAAAAGGGAAAATAAATGGACAGCAGAGTTTTGTAAGAGTTCCGTACCTTATCTGATTTCCCTCATCGTTTACCAAGAAGAACCAGCGGAACTTCACGACCAAGGGGCTGCAGTTGGTGATTTTAACATAGCGGATGATCTCGGTATCATTCAGGATACAGCCGAAATCCACCTCCATTGTCTCAAAACAGAGGTTGGGGTAATTCACCTCTCCCCGCAAGGTTAGGCTGTCTACCTGAGGGTGTTCTATATACTTAATGGCTAGAATTTCTTCTGCCACCCAGTTATTCAAATCGCTTTTGTAGGAAGGGTCAAACTTGATCAGCAGGTTTTTTTCTTCATCAAGGTCCAGTTTAATAGGCTACAGACAAATGAGATAATAGGGAATTACCAGCTTTTGCACTAAGCATTTCCAACCTGACACATGAAACAGAACCACCAAAGTCATTTACATATATTTATATACACACAGATATACACACACATACATATTAGTATAAAATACACATATACCCGTATGCATAATTAGACAGCTAGTAAATATAAGTCTAGATATTCATATATCTACACACTTTTGATTAGTTCAAAGTGAAAGCAAGGAGAACCTGGAGAGGAATTATTTTAAGGAAGAGATTGTGAGAAGAGCCACATGTGGGGTAATAAGAATTAAGGAGTGGTGAAAGGGAGCGTCTACAATGAATAACTGTTATGAAATACTCTTAACTGAAAATAAATAAGATTATGAAAAGCTCTTCCTAGACACATGGGAAAAGTTCTTTGCTTAAGAAAAATTTTAAAAGGTATTTTAAAATACTGGGGTGTGTGTGTCTGTAGAGGGTGACCCAGAAAGGGACAGATTAGGTGATTTAATTTCTTTTCTAACGTCTGCGGTCCTCACTCTTGAGTACAGTGTTATCTACTTTTCGTTCTTTTCTATATTCAACTTAAAATGACGGCCTAGAGCTGTACAAGTTTGTTCGGGAGATTTTATTTGTTCTTTTCTCTCTTTGACTCAAATTCCCGTGTGTTCTTTGAAGCCAGTGTCTGCAGTAACACCTTCCCATGGAAAGGCTGGCTATGAGTCAGTTTTTTTAGGCATTGCTCATTTCACTTAAGCGGCAAGAAAGCCACCTTGTGGTTTTGCAACAAGTGCCCGGAGGCAGTGGGGAAGAATGCACAGAGAACACACAGAGGGGCCCTGCTAAAGGCGCACCCTGTCTTTCCAATAGGAAAGGGTGAGATGAGTGTAGCTGATAAAGCCAATCACCTGCTTCAACAGACAGAGAAAGTCATGGCTCTTCAGGTGGCCTCACCCCACTTCAAAGCCAGGCCAGCCACCTGTCCTTTCACTTTATTGCTAGCACTGTGGCTGGGCACCATTTAGAGCCCATGTGTGTAGACTGTGGTGTCCACAGCACTGGTATCACAGGCCTGGGGTTCAAATGTTTTGAAGACTGACTTAAATTTTTCCCCCCAGGGGAATGACTTTGTTGTTTTGTAGAAATGATACAAAAATGTATATTATACATAAAAGTACAAAGAAAAAATTAGAAATGCATCCAAAATTTCACCATCTATTATTTCTCAGAGTTAATATTTGGGAAATAGTCCAGACATGATAGAACTTTTTAAAAATGACTATACTATTTTCTAAAAAATAGCATGTTTAAACTTTTTCTCAAAAAAGAATCTGGAAGAAGTTTTTCTTACATAAAGGGATACTAATTCTTAAGGTTAAGGACTCTGAAGCAAGACTGTTTAGGTCTAAATCTTGGTTCTGCCCATTATTAGTTGTATGAGACCTTGAGCAAAATACAGGGCCTCAGTTTCTCCATCTGTAAAGTAAGGGTAATAATGGTACCTACTACTTCTTAAGAGGTTGTAATGAGTAATTACACGTGTAAGGTGTTTCAGAGCAGTGCCCTACATGTACTGTGTGGTATATACACGTTTATTATTACCACTTTCCTTTTACAGCCAAGAAACAAGATAGGTAAACATAAAGCAGCTTTAACTTTGGATGATTTTTTTGACTCCTGGCTGTGAAAGGGGGTGAAACTAGCACACTTATGTTTCCCCTACCTCCCAATTTTTTGGGCAATGGTGTAGTTTAAAAGGCCGAGGTTTAAAACAATTTGCTCTGAAATGTTGACTGCCAAAGCTGTGCAGTCTCAGTTACATAATTGAATGGACTGAGTCCTCCTTGCAGTCTGTTTCTCGCAGCTTTTTCATTCCCAAGCACCTTATTTGATTCTTCTGGAAGGTTGTATTTCACTGGCAAATTAGTTTTTCAAGGGTGCATGAAGGTCGTACTCAAAGTTTCCTTGTGTCCTGAGAGGGCCTGTCTATTACTGTTATACTCAAACAATACTTTGGCTGGTTATAAAATTCTTGGCTGACACTTTCTTTCCCTCGGTACTCTGAAGTCATTGCTCTGTGGCTATCATATGGTTATTATTAAGTGTTACCGTGGAAAAGTCTGAGGTTAGTCTAAACTCTAAAATCATCCCTTGATAGGTCTCTTCTTTTGGTTATCGGTAAAGTCTTGTAACTTCACTAAGATATGTTTCATTGTTGAATGTTCTGTATTATTTTGTCTCAGGATAAAGTTGTGGCTTTATTTCTAAAAATCTTCTAAAAATATTTTTTTTATATTGAGAATAGATAGAATAATGAAAAGGCCAGTCATCCTGTGCCCTTTTCCCCACTTCTTAGCTAAGCCAACTAATTCCCCCTACCCCCTACCGAGGCAACCAAAGTTAAAAATGCCTTGTGTATCATTGTAGATTCATTCTATGGACATGGGGTCACATCTGTATATGTATTATTTAACTTTTCACACACGTGATGGCATACCACACACACTGTTCGGCATTT
The DNA here is from genome assembly GCA_963573935.1 of Arctocebus calabarensis. Taxonomy (NCBI): domain Eukaryota; kingdom Metazoa; phylum Chordata; class Mammalia; order Primates; family Lorisidae; genus Arctocebus; species Arctocebus calabarensis. The sequence goes on from CAUYON010184656.1 coordinate 30,111, forward strand.
TCCTTGATTTCTCACTGCAGAATCATTGCATATGGAGCTGCTTCATTCTCTCCAATCACTGCATTTCACCCCATCCTATGATTCTGCCATCATTTACTTAACCAATTTCCTAGTGACAGATATTGGTTCCCATCTTTTGCTCTTATAATCAATACCACAATGAATATCCTGTACACATGTCATCTTGTATACTGTGTCTCTGTCTATAGGATAAATTCCTAGAAGTGGGAATACTAGGTCAAAGAGTGTGGATATTTAAAATCTTGATAGCTACTGCTATTTTGCCTTCCAATGTGTTCTACCCAGCATGGTAGGAGACCACCTGATTCCACATAGCCTCCCAGACACATAGCACTACCAATCTTCTCATCATTGCCAATCTGATAGGTTATGAAAATGTATTTCATAGTAATTTTAATTTGTATTTCCTCTGATAGGATGTTTAGAAGTCATTTTATTTTCCCTTCTGTGAACTCTCTGTTCATTTCTTTTGCCTAGTTTTCTATTTGGTTGTGGGTTTTTTCCTTGTGGATTTGTAGAAGTTCTTTATTTTCTAAATTATATGTGTGTGGTCTTATTAATTATAGACACAAATAATATTTAAAAAGTGAAATTGTGCTATAAGAATTAACAAGAAACAGTAACTCCTGATCCACCCTGCTCACCTCTCAACTCAGAGGCCACCATTTCTCAATTCTCAAAGTAGGGTTGGTCTACTGAACCATTTGTTTGACATACCCCAATACCAGAATGAAAATAAGGAGGGCTTGTTTCAGGGTACCATCACTGACAACACTAGAAGCATTAGATTTCCCCAGATATTTTGACAAATTTCTTTGAGAAGAGAATTATTTTTGCTTTGGGATAACAGCCAGCTGTCCATGCTTTCTGGGTGAGATACAGTATACATAGAACAGCTCTATTTTCAACCTTCTCAGAGTTGTTCCTTCTGAACCCAGAGCTATTACAGAGCCCACTGGGAAGAACAACTTTTTAATCTTTTACAACTTTATTGGAACATTTTCTGGAATGTAGACTTTTGTGCCTTTTTGTCAGCTCACTCCAATCTTCCTTTTCTTATTCTGTCTTCCAGAAGTTAGCTTACATTCTCATTATTTGGTTCCCTTCATCCTCCTTCCCCTTTATTTTAATTCTCTGGGTTCTTTCTCTTTTGAAAATTTCAACTTTTAGCCTATTGAGATCTCAGGTGGGACAGGGGTGGGTCTAGTCTACCGCCCAGGCTGAGAAAGGTGCTCATGTCTGAATCTTCATTTTCCCATCCACTTGTTTTCCTGAGCTCTGTGAGTTCACTTTTCCTCTCTTTTAACAGTCACATCTCGTCCTTGCACTCTTTATAAAGACAGGTCAAATTATCTAATTTCTTTGAGACTGTAGCGATCTACATGTTTGTGTCTTTGGTCTTCTTTCTTGGGTATGTTTCCATCTGCCTGTTACTTATGACCATTCCCTCTTTCTCTTTCTCAGTTCAAAGACCTTAGCTTGTGCTTGAATGAGACCCACTCAATCTGTGGGGAGGGGCAGGTGACTGTGACAGGATGCTTTGCAGCCTTCCCTTCGGTACTGTCTAGACACCTTCTCCCCAAGTGCCCTCTCGCTACCTCCCCCCAAAGATCTGTCTCTCTGAGTGTGGTTCACAGCAAATATCACAGGCTCCCTCCTCTGAGATCTCATGTTTGCTGCCTTCCCTTTTTCCTTTTCTTCCCACTTCTCCATTAGCTGTCTCTCTAGAGCAGAGCGGGAGTCTGAGCAAAATGGTGTGGTTTCTCCTTTAATGTTCCCTCCTACAGCGCTGCAGTGTCACGGGCTCATGGCCCAGCTGTTTCCACTGGCATCCTTACTCTCAGCAAAGGATCATGGGGAAACCTTGCAGAATGTTTAGAGAACACTACATCATCCAGACTGGTGGTGGGAGTGAACTCCCTGCCTCTCTAAGCTTGGTTCACATTTCTCACCATTTGGAGGAGGGCTTGCTGCTTTGGGGACTAGCCTCGGTATTTCTTTTCCTGTGTATAGAGTTTTGTTTTGATTTGAGAGAAGAGAGAAAAAAAATCTTTACTATCTTTAGTAGGAAGCCATTGCTTTCCATAGATTGGGCAGGAGTGAAAGGGTTATCATAAAGAGTTGGAAGGTCTCACCCCATTAATGATAGAGTTTCTACTGATTGGAATTTGTTTATTTATTACTCATTTTTAAATGTTCTGCAGTCTTTTCTGTTTGTTTTCTTTGGATTTTTCATGTTTTTCTGAACTCAAGTTAGGTGGCAGATTATTATCATTCTCTTCCTTTGTCATATACACCCCGAGGAGCTTATTAAGGACAGCCCCCTGTCAAGGTACCTGAGAAGATGCGGGCAGCAGGGATTTATCAGTGTCACATACATAGAAGGGTCCAGAGGTTGACAGCAACATGGTCACGGGCAAGGTGGAAATGTTCTTTAAGACCAAGGGCTTGTAATCAGGTTCCAGGCTTGCATTAGGTTTCTGCAAAAACAGAAACAGAGGAAACAAACCATGTCATAGTAAATATAATAAACTTTAGCAACAAAAGCCCCCTATTTATTATTAACAATAAATTCCTCCCCCCTCATGTGTGTGTGTGTGTGTATTTTCCCCCTTTGCAGAGGTTTAGATAAATCATGTGGAATCATGAATGGTGGACTACTAAAAAGTAGATCTGCATAACCCAGACAACACAGTTAGACTTTCCTTTCTTGCTGTCTAGTTGAAAAAACCTATACTAGTTACACTTCCAGATAAGACCATTACTATACCTATACCCCGAAGAAATTTCCATAGTGTCACAAGACAAAGTCTAATAAATTAAGGATACCTTGTGGATAAATTTAAGTATCATTACAATGAATAAAGCATTTTACCCTTGTATTTTTTTTCCGTGCTTAAAATTCTCAATTTGCAAATAGAGTTAATTTGTCATATTGACAAACACTCATAACTGTTTCCTGTAAACTTTTCCTGATAACACCAGGACGGTTGGTTTAAAAGTGTCCTTTTACTTTGTTAGACATATCTGATTTAATTTTCATCTGGAAAAAATATCTGAAACAAATCTTGAGCCAGAAGTTCTGGTCAGATTGAATTTTTCTCATTCTGATTCTGGGGCCCATATTATTTCTTGTGTGTTCTGAAAGGGGGCCCTTTAACATTGGCAGGAAGTGATCAGAAGCATCAATTTCCAGCCTCCAAACAGAATCTTCCCCCAATCATTCCCTGGCTCTCCCAACAACTCTCGCCTGTTTTTCCCAGGCCTTTGTTTTGATTTGCCTTTTTTTGTTGTTATGATTTCAGTTAAATCTTCCTGATTTCATATATTGACCTGACTTGGTCTTCCAGTTCTTTCTTCAGTCCAGCCTTCTTTCCACTGTGGTTCCCGGATCTCCTGGCCCTGGGTGAGCTTGAGTGACCAGCGTTCATTGGCTTGAGCCTCCTGCCTCAGCTGTACTCACTACCCCGAGGGGTCTGGTCTGATACTTACCATGGGACACCAGTCTTTGTGTCTCTGCCTCTAACATGTACTGCAGGTGCTAAGATTCACCTGCACCTGCAGGTTCTGTGCTGCAGCTTACAAAGGGATGAAGCAGCACTTTCAGGCTCACTAAGCAACAGGCTGTGTGGACAACTGTCCACTTAGTGACCTTCCCTGAAGGCTGCTGTGTCATTGCAGATGGCTTTGAAGTGAAGAAGCCACACTTGGTTGGTTTTGGCAAGAGGCCATTTAGAGGTTAGTGATGAGAAGGAGTTGAAGCACAGAGAAGCTGTTCTATTTTAAAATGACCCCTTCTCTTTGGGTTTTTGTCTCCCCAAATACCAGCAGACAGAATTTGCTGCTAGAACTTCATGAAGCAAACTGGCTGCTAGTTTCAATTGACCTTTTTGGTCCCACAGAGAGGTTTCTGCAGGGTTTCATGTCCATGGCTTATGAATGGTATGATTGTTATAAAGTAGATCAAACCTGAGGAAACAGAGAAAAATTCTGTCCATAGACAGAGTTGGCATCATTGTGTTCTAATGCACCAAATCGATGCACTTAAGCCAAAAGCGAGCAGACGGAGCAGATAACTGGGTGTCACACCATTAAATCTGAACACTGAGGCCTAGCAGGGCTCTTGCTCATGCAGGGCAGTGAAGTTGCACTTTTTAATTGTCCCCATTATCGATTAAATGGGAGCAGGAAATGGAAATTAAAAAAAAAATAGTAGGACATATTTCCAACTTCCTATATTTGAGGGGAAAGGGAGAAGGGTTAAAACAAATAAGTAGAGAGCTGCAGCTTAATTCACTTTTGTTTCAATAAGAAGGTAAAGCCAAATGCCATATTCAAAATATTTGCATATTTTAATCTACTGATAAACTCATATAATAGCAGACATTTAAACAAAAATATGCTTACCCTCTCCCCGCAAAAGGCATAAGGACATGAAAGAAAAAATGAGCAGGATACCACCCGCACATTTGTATGAGTGTTTATGGGCTTAGGAAAATCTAATAAGAAACTTAGCTGTATATTTAACATATATTAAAATGTCACGCACAGAATAGCTTTTTAAAATACACAGTCACTGAATTTTTTCTGAATAGCTGCATTCAGACGAAATATGATGCCACCAAGTCCAGTGCAGCTGTTGCCAATAAATATATTTACCTAATCCTTAAAAAGGAAGAATTTAAAATGGAACAATACTATGGTACATTTTACAAGGGTACATGTCAAATCTACTAAGTATAGAGTATACATGTTTTAACACAATAATTAAGAAAGTGTGGTGAAGGCTGCGTTAACCAGTTTGCTGTAAGTATTTCAAATTGCATATAAAACCAGCACAGTGTACCCCATAAATGCATTATTGTACACAGCTATGATTTAATTAAAAAAATAAAATGGAACAATAAAGCTTACTACCTGCAGTGGCAACTCTTGCACTATTTTCTTTTTCCATGTCTCATGGAGCTTGTTGGCTCCATGTTTCACTTGTTAGTTTAGCCTCCTGTTGCCGAAACTCTTACTCTATTTCTTCAACGTCCACCTTCCCCACTCATCTGTTGAGTCAGGGCCTTTGCTCTGTCTTTTCTGCCTTACACATCACTGGTGTCTAATGCACTGTTATGGGCTCAAAAATTATCAGAGGATTTGAATCGAACTTGTACATCTTGCCTCTCCAGCTAGACCATAAGCTCCCTGATTCATTTCTTAGCAGAACACCTTGCTGTGGTGGAGCTTAATAAATGTTCATTCATTTTAATGAACAAAACATGATGGAATACACCACCAGAATAAAAGGTTGTGAACATTCTCCTGTAACTCTCAACGTAATGAAAGGAACCCTGGTTGATCATCCCATAACTGGTCAAGCACCGCCATACCCAGTATTTTTGTATGACAGCATAGATCACACTACAGGACAGTGGCTTACTTAATGCTTGGTCATCCCAGTAGGCTTTGAAATTCATCTGGGGGGACTCTTCTCACTGCTGTATCCCTAGCACCCAACACAGCGCTTGGCCCATGACAGGTCTCAATACTCTACTCAGCAGTCAGGATGACTATCTCAATGAATAAATGTGATTATGCTACTTCCTTCCCTGAAACCCTTCCAGAGCCATTCAGAACAATTCCCGATGTCCAGAGCCTGCCTCCCAGATATATTACACCTCTCTAGATAGAACTCCTGCCATCCTTGGCACAGTCACTGTCAGACGTAGCCTTTTACTTCTTTATGTCTGCCAAGCTGTCTGTTTCCTAACTCAGGCCTTTGTGTGCACTGTCCCCTCTGCCTACAGTGTTTTTTCCTCCTTTGTTACCAGACCAATGTCCCTTTTTACTTCAAGTCTCAACTTCAGGCACGTGTTCAAAGAAGCTGTCTCTGACCACATGGACAAATAAAGCCACGTGTCCCCATGCATGCCCTCGTGACACTTTATGTCTCTTCTCTACATCATTGTTTATGGTGGCAACTTCAGCAATTACATTTCAATAATTTTTTTAAAAGTCTGTAACTTCAACTAGTGTCTTAGATTTGGTTATGCCTGTCTGGTTCATCATATTTTCAGCACCAGCACAGTCCGCGACTTCACAAATATTCCATACATTTCTTTTTTGAATGGCAAATAATTCTGGAGTGGAAACCTGCCTAGGAGCAGGTCAAATCCTACTGTAGTGCCTCTTCCACCTCTTTACCATCCCAACCCTATCCCTGAGGAATATCCATTCCTATCTCTCCCTATCCCATGGATAGGCAGGCCATGGAAGTCAAAGACATACATAGCCATTTATGTCAAAGAATGTGAATCAAATAGTTTAGAAGTTGATCATTCTCCGTCTTAACTTGCATCTCAGTTTCCCCAGGTGTACCATGGGAATGTTAATGAAACCTACTACAAAGTGTTGTATGTGATGAATATGGCCAACACATACTAATAAATAAGGGATAGCTATGCCTACTGATTGTTGTGATTATCAATGATTCTATTCCAGCCCTTTCTCAACTGTGATGTTTATTTTGCCTGGTTAAAGTAAAATGGTTGACTAAAATGCATTTCCAGGGCACTGGAATACTCCTTTACTTTAGTCTTATACATCAGGAATGATAGAAGTAGAATTTACATTTCAGAGGATTATGAGTTTAGTTGACTGAGTACTGGCTTCTGAAGCTTAGAAACATAGGCTGGTAATGGATATAACACGATTCCCATTAATTTAGCTTCCATAATGAAAACATGACCACACTGGCCCTTAGTTGGAACATCCAGCTCCCTCCCCCCTCTTTGTGGCCTCACTGACCTTCTCCAGTCGGTAGAGAAGCTGCTTGGTGGAGAGCTGGATGAGAGGCGCAATGAACTCACAGGTGATGTCCACAGCCATTACCAAGCTCTTCCCCTTCTGGGACCCGATCATGGCGTGGCATACCAGCTTCTCTTTAGCTATCTGACAATGAGACAAGCCAGAATTTGGGGAAATAATCATAACTTAGAAAACTCAGTGACCTACCAAGAGCTAAGTGATTCCCAACTACCTGTCTGGGGACATGAGGGAACAGCACATGTCAGAGATTGCTTTCTGTCACACGATTAAATTTGGGTTGGTTAAATATGGCTTTGATGGTGTCTATGTTTATTTCTGACTGCCCCTGAGGATACAAACAATTTACATTCATTTCAATATGTATGTGTGTGTAGGATCCTTTGTGCACCATGAGCTGTATTCAGGGCTAAGAGTACAAAACAGTGATAAATAAGGCAAATAAAACCCTTCCTGGGGCTTATAATTCAATGGAATTCATGATTGAATTCATTGAATTCATGGTTTCTTATCAAACTAGTTGGAAGCTGTGGTTGGAAACTTTTTACCTTTTATGCTTAAGTATTTTAAAAAATATGCATTAGAAACTAATGGTTCTTTGGATCTGGGAAGCCTTTTTATAAAGCAGAAAGGTCCAAATGTGAATTTATATCAAAAACAGCTTATATTGAAGAGTGCTTGGGTTTGAGATATTAATGAATTCCAGTCTCTTCTCAACTACGCAGCATGATTTGGAAGAACATTTGGGGAAACTTTTAGTAAAGCTTAAACTGAATTTAGTCCCGCAGAAGCTCAGATTTAGTGCCTTTAAAAATATGGTCAACTCTAGTGCGGCGCCTGTGGCTCAACGAGTAGGGCGCCGACCCCATAAACCAAGAGCTGCAGGTTCAAACCCAGCCCCGGCCTAACTGCATCAAAAATTAGCCAGGCGTTGTGGCAGGCGCCTATAGTCCCAGCTACTTGGGAGGCTGAGGCAAGAGAATCGCTTTAGCCCAAGAGCTGGAGGTTACTGTGAGCTGTGACTCCACAGCACTCCACCAAGTGCGATAGAGTGAGACTCTGTCTCCGCAAAAAAAAGGGGGGGAGGGTTGTTTGGGTTTCTTTGGGTTGTTTTGCCCACCACTTCTCATTTAAGAGTCAGTCAAGCATTTAGGTAGTGAAACTTGCTTTGCACTGAAGAGTAGCACCAGAAAATGAATAATTTAGGCATAGAAGTGAATCTATGAAGGTGACTTGGCACCCATAGCACAGTAGTTATGGCATCAACCACATGCACAGAGGGTGGCAGGTTTGAACCCAGCCTGGGCCAGCTAAACAACAATGACAATTGCAACAATAAATAGTCGGGCATTGTGGCAGGCGTCTGTGGTCCCAGCTTCTTGGGAGGCTGAGGCAAGAGAATTGCTTAAGCCCAGGACTTGGAGGTTGCTGTGAGCTGTGATGCCATAGCACTCTACCCAGGGTGACAAATTGAGACTCTGTCTCAAAAAAAAGAAAACTCCGAAAGCTAGATTGCTGTCATGGTAACACCACCATGCTTTATAATCTAGGGCAGGTTTTGCTGGAAAGAAAAAAAATGAAGATCCTGCTGAGAAAAATAAGCAGCAACTCCAATGCTGGTACAACCTTAAAAATTATTTTTCAAATATAATACAAGTTAACTAAAAAAATTTTTTTTAATCCTATAACTGGATAAATGGTTCTAAGTGGTCCCCAAACCAGCAGTGTGAGCATCACTTGCATACTTTTTTAGAAATACAGATTCTGGTCTCATCTCTGTTTTATGGAATCAGAAACTTTGGGGGCTTGGGTACCCATCAGTTCCTCAACTAGTCCTACAAATGCTTTTGAGGTTCATTCAACTTTCAGAACACCTGCTCCAAGTGAAGGATCAAAATTTTTCCTGAATGGCCAGGAGCTCATGCCTAAATCTCAGCACTCTGGGAGGACAAGGCAGGAAGATCGCTTGAGGTTAAAAGTTCAAGACAAGCCTGAGCAAAGAAAGTTCCCATCTCTACTAAAAATAGAAAAATTAATCAAGCCTGATAGCAAGTGCCTATAGTTCCAGCTGCTTGGGAGGCTAAAGCAGGAGGATTTCTTAAACCCAGGAGTATGAAGTTGCTGCAAACTAGGCTGAGGCCCGGGCACTCTAGCCTGGGGGCAACAGAGTGAGACTCTGTCAAAAAAAAAAAAAAAAAGTAGGAGAATAGCAATCTATCTGAAACTCTGAGAGAAGAACCTTTAGGCCACAATTGTTGCAAAGATGAGCTTCAGGAACACATCCCCCACACCATTAGTCATCTGGGAATTTACCCTTAAATAGGTACAGAATCGGTGGGGATTTTCAAAACTGAATTCCCTTGGCTTCCACTGGCAAAAGTAGAATCATTTAAGCATCGAAAAGAATACTGTGAAACCAACTCAAGTGTCCACTAACAGATGAATGTATGAATAAAATGTGGTATATCCATACAATGGACTATCATTCAACCTTAAAAGGAAAGAAATTTCCACACATGCTACAACTAATTGAATAATGAAGAAACCATGCTCAGTGAAGTAAGCCAGTCAAGAAAGGACACGTCCTGTGTGATCCCACTCATCGGAGGTCCCTAAAGCTGTCAGAGTCACAGAAACAGAAAGTAGAATGGTGGGGGCCAGGTGCTGGGGAGGTGTGGGGAGTTAGTGTTTCAAGGAGACAAAGTTTCAGTTTGGGAAGATGAAAATATTCCGGAGACAAATGGCTGTGATAGTTGCACAACAATGTGAAAATGCTTAATGCCACTAAATTGCACTTTAAAATGATTAAAATGGGCCACGCATGGTAGCTCACACCTGTAATCCTAGTACTGTGGGAAGCCAAGGAAAGAGCGTGGCTTGAGACCAGTGGTTCAAGACCAGCCTGGGCAACAAAATGTGACCTCTATCTCTTTAAAAAAAAAAAAAAAAGGGAATAAAAATATTCCTTTGCCTAAGATACAATCACTGTGTTCCTTCTTCTAGAAGGTAAACAGAGGGATGCTCCATTTTCTCATTAATGGTGGTCATGTCATAACCAACACCTGCTATATATAAGCTTGAGAGGACAAATTTTGTATTCATATCATTTCATCCTCACAATACTGAGAGATAGGTGTTATTGCTCTCATTTTATAGGTAAGAAAATTAAAGCTCATAAGAGGTAAAGTTGGCTCAGCACTGGCAGGTTCGAATCCAGCCCGGGCCCGCCAAACAACAATGACGGCTGCAACCAAAAAATGGCCGGGCGTTGTGGTGGGTGCCTGTAGTCCCAGCTACTTGGGAGGCAGAGGCAAGATACTCGCTTGAGCCCAGGAATTGGAGGTTGCTGTGAGCTGTGATGACAGCTTGAGGCTCTGTCTCAAAAAAAAAAAAAAAAGAAAGAAAGAAAAAGAAAAATACTAGTCTCTCCCATCCAATCTTATCCTTCCCTGTCTCCTTCCT
>CAUYON010184658.1:0-26385 GCA_963573935.1 Arctocebus calabarensis
GCTGGTCATTATGGAGGATAGGTCTGAGAATATCCTAGAGAGCTGGTTTAGTTATAGCAAATTTCTTCAACATGTGGATGTCATTAAAGTATTTAATTTCTCCATCATAAATGAAACTCAGTTTAGCTGGGTACAGGATCCAGGGTTGAAAGTTCTTTTGTTTTAGGAGATTAAAAGTCGGTGACCATTCTCTTCTAGCTTGAAAGGTTTGATCAGAGAGATCTGAAGTTATTCTAATATTCTTCCCCTTGTGGGTAATGGATTTCTTATGTCTGGCTGCTTTCAGAATTTTCAGAACTTTAGTGAAGTTAATTATGATGTGCCTGGGGGATGTCTTATTCAGGTTTAGTCATGATGGGTTTCTGAAACTGTCTGCTATCTGAATTTCAGAATCTCTTGGCATGTCTAGAAAGTTCTCTTTCATAATCTCATAAAGAAGAGACTCTATGCCTTGTGATGCCACTTCATCGTTTTCAGGTATCCCAATAAGGTGAATATTGGTTTTCTTCAAGTTATCCCAGAGCTGTCTGAGAGAATGATCTGTTTTTGCCTTCCATTTCTCTTCCTCTTTGAACGTTTGGGAGTATTCGAAAGCTTTGTCTTCCATGTCAGAAATCCTTTCTTCTGCTTGCTCCATTCTGTTACTGAGGGATTCTACTGTATTTCTCAGATCTTTGAGGGCTGCAACTTCTTGTCTCAACATGGCAACATCTTTGGTCATTTTGTCTTTGAATTCGTTGAACTCTTGAGACATCTTTTGGGTCATCTTTTGGATTACTGCTTGAAATTCTAGTTCCATCTTCTCCTCCATTCTGCTGATCTTATTTGCTATCCAGACTCTGAATTCGATTTCTGACATCTCAGCCATTTGTTTACGCAAGGGATCTTGTGGTGTATCTACCTTGTCGTTCCTTGGGGGAGTATATCTGATTCTACTCTGATTACTACTCTGAGTAGAACTCTGGTAGTACTGTGATTATTCATATTGCCATTTTTCTATTGATTCCTTCTCATGATTATTTTTTACTGTTGCCTATGACCATCCTCAGAGTTGGGGAGGTGTCTCTCCCAGATCAGACCCCAGCAGGATTACTCTGTTGTTGCTGGATCTTTGTAGGGAGTGACCCTGTGTATCTCCTCTGTGACTGCCCCAGTCAGAGATTTCTGGCTGTGGGAGCAGCTCTGGAGTGTGGCACACCCGGATCAAGCAGCAGGGCGTTGGATGGTGCACCCTATGGCCTTTGCATAGGAAGCCCATGCCTCCAACAGTCTCTGGCTGGGAGGAGGGCTCCAGAGGGAGGGCACAGGTTGCACCCCTCCTGAGTCCCTGGCCAGATGGGCTAGGCTGGTGAGGAGGCAGAGAGAGTAGGGGAAGATGCAGGTTGTATGGCTCCCAGAGTTCCTGGCCCAGGCAGGCAGGCAGAGTTCCTGGCCACTGCTGGTGGCAGGCCAATGCCCTGGGGGTGCCAATCAGGGCCGCACCCACTGCCTAAGCCGAGTGCCATTCAGAGCCCCATGGGAGTCCCTGTGGAGTTCCTGGCCACTGCTGGCGGTGGGCCAAGACCTGGCAAGGCACCAATGGAGGGCCATGCAGGAGTCCCTCCAAGTTCCTGGCCACTCAGGGCAGTGGGCTGAGGTCCATGGGACATGAATCTGAGCTGCGCATGGGTCCCTGAAGAGTCCCAGGCCAGCGGGTATTGGGCTCAGGGGGGAGCGGAGTGGAGCCCCACAGTTCCGGGTGGACTTCCTGGCCTGGGGGCTCATGGGGGCTCAGAGGGTCTGTGGAGTCTCTTACCTGGCAGGCTGCCTGGTCTGGCAGACAGGGAGGGTGGTCATTGCTCAAGTCCTCCTCCCTCAGTTGCAGCAGAGGTCAGGCTTCTGGTGTGTCAGGTAAGGGAGGAAGGGTGTCCTGGAATTTCAGAATGGTGGAAAACCATAGTTCAGTTTTTTTGCCTGAAGCTTGGTTTTTTGGAGTTGCAGCTTGCATCAGCAGAGGTGACCTGCAGTTATCCATTCTCTCTCTTGTCTGGGCTCCCAGTCTTCAGCTCAATTGGGCAGTTTCTGGAGGTTATCTTTCCTTTTGGATAGGAGCCTCTGTTGGAAACTGCTTCCAGTTGGCCATCTTGCCCCTCCCTCTCATTATACTTTTAAAACATGAGTTTTCTATCATGTAACTATAAGAGATTGAGCTCAGTGTTAAAGGGGATAAAGGTGGAGAAGACGATCTCTGTTCTTGTAATGTTTTAAAGAGCCAAATTTTCATGAGTTTGAGAATATGTTACAAGCAAAAAGTGAAATGTAAAAAGTCCTTATTATTAGAATCACACTATGAGTATGACATCCCTGAAAGTAACTGATCAAAACTTTTTGATATACCTGTGGCTACAAAACCCAATATCTGGGCATTAAGTAATGATAAATAATGACACAGAAAATAAGAACCACTAACTGGAAATTTGACACATGTTAATTATTTGTCTAGATATTTTTCTCTATGATTTATTATTTATAATGGGGCTTTTAAAAAATTATGATAATATAACCAAAACTTAAAAAGATATGACCAGACCCATAAGAGTAGGAGTAGGTGAGTTTAAAACAAAGTCTCTAAAAATGTAGGTAACATCAAACTCTTTTCACCTGGAAATCTGCTGCTAAATCATTGTGATTTGCTTTTAATGACTTCACCCATTCATATCAAAATTCCTTATTAGTCCCACAAGAACCGGCCAAGTGCTTGTCCATATTGCATCTTTCAGAATCTGGATGCTGACTGGAGTTTCACGGTATCCTTGGCCTCCGCCCCATCTTGCTTCCTGGTCTCTCCATCAGTGTGGTCTCAGGAAAGTCCTCTGATGGGTGTCATGTTGGGACAGTCACAATGTGTCTTTCCAGGAGCCTGTATTTCACACATGGATCTGGGCCGGTAGATGCTGCCTCTGAAAACTGGAGCTCAACGTGGGCATACCAGAGTCTCCATCACAAATGCTGCTTTGTTGTCATGGCCTCTTCAGCTGTAATTGCTGAGAACTGGTGTCGGGCCATACACTGACTTGTGGTAGATGTTGTCTGAAGAGCCCACTGGTTCAGGTCCTCAGTTCCATCACTTAGACTATTCTTTACTTTCCCTAACTTTCTGTGATTTTCAGATTAAATTAATGTGTTATCACTTCCTCATTCATACTTTCATCAACAAACAAGACATACCCCAGGACAGAGAAATGTGACTTTGGCAGCATCTTTTAAAGTCTTTAGTCAATGGAAATATGAGACAATTTTGTGTGGAAAATTTGAAGCATGTTATGGAAGCATGATGGGAGATTTTTGTCTCCATGGAGTAACTTTGGGGTTGTGATTTCATCAATTAATTTGAAGCAACACTGTCTTAATATCACTGCAGCTCAGCTGGTTGGGTGAGGCACTGAAGCACAGCTCATCCTTCCTCCTTTTCAAAATGATCCGGGGGCAACAGAGCAGCCCATGTTCAGGAGGTGGCTGATGCTCAGAGTGTTGAGCTGTCTCAACAGAGAGTTGGTGTTGCTGTCTCACTCAGAGGGGCCCAAGGCTATTCTCACTAGTGAAATGAGGGGAATGACGTCCATCATTTCCTGTCCAAAACAGTCAAGCAGCCATGGCATCATCATGGTTTCTCTTTTTCTATTTCTGCCATGCACAGAGCTAGAAAAAGCCCCACAGGACTCAGGGGAACACCCATAATGAACCACTGCATCAAGAAATACCCATCTGTGCTTTGGAGCCATCGCTATTTGGGGGCTGTCACGGCCTCAGCCTACATGTCCCTCCAGTAGGTGCCCAGGGTACCCTAAGCACATGCATAAATGTTAATTTATTTACTCCTACAACAAAATTAAACAAGATGGTGAGGTGGGTACTTCATCATCTCCATGTTATAGTCATTGAGGAAATTGAGGCCCAGAGAGGAAAAGTTTTAGCAAAGTCTCCTAAATAAATGGCTCAGAGACTTTGGCTCCAGAATTCAAGTTCTGAGACCTGTGTTCCATTTCTCTAGAGATGGCATTGACAGGGTCCTCAGAGAAGGGTCTGCTCTCTCCATCCATGTGTCTTCCCTTGCCCAGGACGACCAGTGGATCCTCTCGTACGGACACTCAGTACCTGCATTTGTTCTGACTCTGCTGTGCAGGAGGACACAGCAGTTCAGAGAGAAGAGGGGAGGCTCTGCTCTGTCCCCATCCTCTGCAGTTATCAGGAGCTGGGGCCGGGTCTCTGCGACCTGTAGGTTGTGCTTGTTACATGCTTTTACGTGTCCTTCTAGTGCTCCGTCTCTGACCCAGAAACTGCCTTTGTAGAGGCACAGAATGTTACTGCCTGTCTCCTTCTCTCATTATCCACCAGAATTCAAAGGGTGTCAAAGTGGTTCACAAGCACATCTGCAGGTTTTCAGGGCACTGTGGCCAGGCCAGACACGGAGTGAGGGAGTGCACTTGTGGGCCATGATCCCAGGGGAGAGGCAGTGACCCTGGTCCTTCCCTGCTCTTACTTTGCTTTCTGAGGACTTCTGCACCCTGGTGCCCTCCTCACTAATGCAAAACACAGATTTTGGTATTTTGACATTGTGTTCCTGTTTTAAAACACTCCTCTGATTCCCCCACCAATTACTGTAGTTCAAAATCATTTATTATCCAAATACTTATTGAATGTGTGCTGTGGTCAGGCACCCTGCTGGGTGCCAGGCTCCCAAATCCCTATGCTCTCTGGGCTTGGTTTCAGGAGTGGAGAGAAAGTGGGCACAGCACACAGTGCTTAGGGTAGCACAGAGCAGGGGCTGCAGGGCTGGGACCCACTTGGAGGCTGAAGGGTGGACCCGGGCCCCTTCTCTTTCACATGGCAGGGCTGTCAGGTGTCAGCACTGTCTCTACTCCATACACAGGCCATCCACAGTCACACTGAGGTCTCATGCCCACCCCCGGAAATACAGCTGCACGTCTGCACCCTGAGAAGCCCCCGTCTGCGGGGCTTGGTGCCTCCTCATTTATCTAGTGCTTTCATGTGTCTGTCCAGTCATACCTCTATGTTCTTTTTAGACAGAAAACTCACAGGTAGAGGCCATGGCACTAGAAAGAGTGCCCACTTCAGGACTGGTCTGTGCCCAGCATCATCCTCTGCCTCAGGCAATGTGACTGGCCTCTAAGTGCTGTCTGCACTCGGGTTCACTGCCTGCTGAGCAGGCCAGTGCCATCCAGCATGGGGAGAAACTGTGAAGGGAAAGAGCCTAATGTGTGTGCTGTCCTAGAGTCGAGGTACGGACTCTGACAGCAGCTCAGTGGACCGTTCAGACCACTTACCTTGTTTTCACACAGGAATGGCACCAGGGTCTCCCAGTCCCAGGTGACTCCAAGTTAGTGTGGCTGAGTGTCCACAAGTACTTTCTGACTCAGCTGCCACAGAAAAGACAATGTGCATGTGTGTGTGAGCATGCACCCCCATGAGCACGTGTATGTGAGTGTGCATCTCTGTGTGCGTGTACGTGAGTGTGCACCTCTGTGTGCACGTGTGTGTGAGCATGTACCTCCATGTGCATGTGTACATGAGTGTGCACCTCCGTGTGCATGTGTGCATGAGTGTGCACATCTATGTGCATGTGTATGTGAGCGTGCACCTCCGTGTGCATGTACGTGAGTGTGCACCTCTGTGTGCATGTGTGTGTGAGCGTGTACCTCCATGTACGTGTGTACGTGAGCATGCACCTTCGTGTGCATGTGTGCATGAGTGTGCACCTCTATGTGCATGTGTATGTGAGCATGTACCTCCATGTGCATGTGTGTGAGCATGAACCTCCATGTGCATGTGTATATGAGCATGCACCTCTGTGTGTGTATGTGAGCTTGCACCTCCATGTGCATGTGTGTGTGAGTGTGCACCTCTGTGTGCAAGTGTGTGTGAGCATGTACCTTTGTGTGCATATGTGTGAGCGTGTACCTCCATATACGTGTGTACGTGAGCATGCACCTTCGTGTGCATGTGTGCATGAGTGTGCACCTCTATGTGCATGTGTATGTGAGCATGTACCTCCATGTGCATGTGTATGTGAGCTTGCACCTCCGTGTGCATGTGTGTGTGAGTGTGCACCTCTGTGTGCAAGTGTGTGTGAGCATGTACCTTTGTGTGCATGTGTACATGAGCGTGCAGCTCCATGTGTATGTATGCATGAGTGTGCACCTCCATGTGCATGTGTACATGAGCATGTACCTCCGTGTGCATGTGTGCATGAGCATGCACCTCCATGTGCACGTGTACGTGAGCATGAACCTCCATGTGCATGTGTGTGTGAGCATGCACCTCTATGTGCACATGTATGTGAGTGTGTACCTCTGTGTGCATGTGTATGTGAGCAAGCACCTCCATGGACATGTGTATGTGAGCATGTAACTTCGTGTGCATGTGTACATGAGCGTGCACCTCCATGTGCACGTGTGCGTGAGTGTGCACCTCCGTGTGCATGTGTACATTGAATGTGCACCTCCATGTGCATGTGTGTGAGCACCTCCATGTGCATGTGTACATGAGTACACCTCCATGTACATGTGTGTGTGAGCATGTACCTCCATGTGCATGTGTACATGAGTGTGTACCTCCGTGTACATGTGTATGTGAGCGTGCACCTCTGTGGGCATGTGTATGTGAGCGTGTACCTCCATCTCTGTGTGTGTGAGCGTCCATCTCTATGTGCACATCTCCATATGTGTACATCTCCTTGTGCATGTGTTGTGAGCAACCATCTCCGTGTGAGTGCATGTGTGAACATCCATCTCTGTTTGTGTGTGTGTGTATGTGCATGCATCTCCACATGTGAGCATGCACCTGTATGTGCATGTGTGTCCATCTCTGTGTGCATGGATGTGCATCTCTGTGTGCATGTGTATCCATCTCCATGTGTAAGTGTGCATCTCTATGTGCATGTGTGCATGAACATCCACCTCGTGTGTGTGCATAGTACCTCTGTGTGTGTGTGCGTGAGCATGTATCTCTCTGTATCATGCACACATGTACATATGAAAGGGGTTGAGTGGCCTTAGACACTCAGCCTGGTGGCTCACAGGTGCCCAGGAGCTGTAGAGCCTGTGACTGAAGTGGGCTCATTGGGAAAGTGGTGGGGTGGTCTGGTGGCCCAAGGCAAACACTGACAGGGGAGACCCAGGGAGAATCTCTGGGTCGAATCCCATGGGAGGGTGACCTCAAGGCTTGGCAGTTACTCCCTTATTCCTGGCTTGATTTGGGGGAGGGGGAGTCTCAGCTACCCAGGGTCAATAGCAGTTAGAAATAGTAAATTAAAAAATTCTAGAAATAAACAATTGATGAATTTTAAGTCAAGCGCCCTTCTGAGTAGCATGAGGAAATGCTGCCCTGCCCCTCTGTTCTGTGGATCCTCCTGCCAACACTCCTGCCACAGTTGTGGGCATCTCATGGCTCCACAGAGTAAGCCTGTCCCTCGGGGGACCCTTAGAAGGGAGCAGTGGCCTGGCTGTGTCAGACCCCACATGTCTTCTTGTGGGCACTCTGCTACCCACAGCATCCAAGAAGGGCGAGGATGGGGCAATAGGAGATGCCAAGGGGCAGAGAGACCACGTTCATGTCACTTTAAATACGTGTGTTGCCGTAATCAGTCCCTCTTATTTTTGTAGTTGTTGAGCTCTGACTGTGCTCATCAGTGCTCTAAACTTTATCACAGGTCTGTGTGTACAGAGAATGCTCTGCACAGGGTCTGGTGCCATCTGTGGTACCAGGTGTCCACTGGGGGTCCTTGACGTGTCTTTCATGGCCAAGGGGGATGACTAGGGGCTTTACTGATTAGAGAAGACAAGGCAGATGCCTCTCAATGGTCGAGCAACATTCTGACAGAGCACACTGGGGTTCGCATTACTGCACAGCTGGTGCTGTTTATTTTTCCAGTGTTGTTTGACAGCTGAGCTAGTCACAAGGGACCAGCATTTGCCTATACATTAAGTCACTCACTCAACATCACCAGACATCTAGCAGATGTACAATCAATGTTTGTTATACACACATCAATTCAGTAGTTACTGATTGAGCATTGCCTACATGCTACAATGGTGCTGCACCTCTGGACACAGACGCGGAGAACTATTCACACTGTGCCCATTACTGCAGGAAGAGACCAAAGGAGGTATTTTTGTTGTAAGGGACTAAGCAGCGAGGACACAGCACAGGTCCACAGCACCTGACTATCAGGTGCATTTGGCAGCCTGGGGTGAGACAGTTCTGAAAGAGTTCCCAGAGGAAGCGGAGACTAGATCTGGAGTGTATAGAAGCACCTGCAGTACTTCCTCCATAGCCCATAGAATTTATTCCAATTATTTATATTGACAG
Source organism: Arctocebus calabarensis (assembly GCA_963573935.1). Lineage (NCBI taxonomy): Eukaryota > Metazoa > Chordata > Mammalia > Primates > Lorisidae > Arctocebus > Arctocebus calabarensis. The sequence continues at coordinate 8,368 of CAUYON010184658.1, forward strand.
TTGTATTTGTATTTATATTCATAAGTCTATATGTGTACGTATCTATCCATCCATTCACCTGCCTGTCCCTCTCTCATCGACCTACCTATCAATTATCTCTCATCTATCTGTCTATCTGTATACAGAGGTACCTCTGTAAGGCAGAGGTGGCCAACATCAGAAACTAAGCATACATACTGATACTTCTGCAATCCTTCTCATAGCTCTTTCAGCCCAGTAAAACTCCTTGAAGCTGTAGGTGACAAGATTGGACATCTGGGCCTTGTTCAATGAGGACCGACAGGACCAAGGCAGGTCAGATCAGCGCCACCTGTCAGCTCAGCCACTGCAGCCTCCCAGCTCAGCCTCATCCTCTGTGCACATGGCTATGTGGAAAAATTCTTTTCAATGATGAACTCACTAAGAAAATTGCCTATCTCTTTCTTTAATAAGGCTGGACATTTTCCTTAGAGAAGCTTTCATCTGTTTTTTTTTTTTTTCTTGAAAATAGAAAAGTAGCCAAACATCTGGGCACCAAATGCCCAGAGTCTCTCAGTCCGCCTGCCCCATGACATCAGTGCTGCAGCCCTTCTGCTTGGCAAAGGCTCAGACGCAGCTCCCTGGTACAGATGTGGCCTCAGCCCCCCTCACACAGCCACAGATCAGCTCACAGAGGATTGCCTCAGGCCCACAAAAGTTGGCAGGGCTGGTGTGCCACCTGCTCAGAAGCTCACGGCAACTAGCACAAGTCTGCAAGTCGTTCCACACGTCAAGCCCAGGGGGCTCAGGCTGCATCTGAGACTCGGGCCAGAACTGCCCAGCCTGATAACTGCGTAATAAGAGAGATCTTCCTGTCTGCCCATGTCTGTTTACAACCCATGAGGCCATCTGACCACACGTGTAGGATGTCACTGCCCTGCTGCCCAGTGCTCATCAGAGGAGTACACGAGAACCACATGCCAACCGTGGGAGGCATCAGCTCAGCTCTGTTCGCTCAAAGTTTTCTCTCAGGGCAAGTGTGCCAACACAAGGCTTGGGGACACCTCCCTACAGGCCAGAGGCAAGCTCCTGACCATGTCAGAGATGCCCTTGGAGATCTTTGTGTCCTGCTAACCAGATCCTCACTGTGTTGTTTCCACCTGTCAGGTTCAGGGGCCATGGAGGGAAAAGGGCCTGATGTATACTGAGAAATGTGTGTGCATGCACATGTTTGTATGTGCGTATGTGTGTGCACGTGTGTGTGTGCATGTGCACATGTGTATGTGTGTGCTGTGTGTGCATGTGTGTATGAATGTGTATGCTCGTGTATGTGTGTGCATGCGCATGTTCTTGCATGCACATGTACGTGATGATTAGGGTTTTCTGTCCCTCTGATCCTGCAGTGCAGTTCTGTGAAAAGATAATTCTCCACAAGATATGCCCTGGTTGTCCAGCAGAAAGCTCTTCCCACGCCAGCCTCCAGCACTTGAGATGACCTTGGGCACCTGACCCCACTCTCTGGGCTGCGACCCCTGTGGATTCTTTGTGGCATCCCATGTCTTCACCTTTAAGTGTGCCCAGGTCAGGCTCCCTAGTTGGCCACTGCCCTGCACAGGTGCAGTCAGACCCTGTCCACACCCCAGGGGAGTGCACTGTTCCACACGGAGTCCACAGACATCTCAAGTGCAACCCTGCCACCTCTCTTGTGGGTAGAACTTCAGGGATCACTGGGCTGTCTGTGGGCTGGGCCTGCCCCCGTGTGAACACGCCCTGTGATCGACTCATGCAGCTGCTCTGGACATTACCACGCTGAGATGCTCAGTTTATGTGGAGTCTGGTCTTTTCCATCTTCCAGAGATGCCAGAAAATGCCCATCAGCCAAGGACAGTTCCTGTGTGTGTGGTGGGTCACACTCGTACATTTAAGGTGTTTGTTCATGTTCAGTGAATGCTAGATCCTAGAAATGTGGAGCTGGACAAAGCAAGTTTCAAAGTCTCAAGAAGTTACAATGTTGGGGAAATGAACACTTTAAATAGATGTTGATATATGAGTTAGAAATAATAATTTCCCTTAGAGAGTCACCAACAGATTGCTGCTGAAGTTGCATTTCTAAAGTGCTGGTGTAACAAGGCAGACGACTTTGCTATTTTGTGGCATTTATTTATTTATTTTTTGAGACAGAGTCTCACTATGTCACCCTGGTTAGACTGTCATGGCGTCACAGCTCACAACAACTTCAAACTCTTAGGCTCAAGAGATTCTCTTGCCTCAGCCTCCCGAGTAGCTGGGATTACAGGTGTCCACCATAATGCCCCACTATTTTTAGAGGCAGGGTCTCACACTTGCTCAGGCTGGTCTCAAACCTGTGAGCTCAGGCAATCCACCTGTCTTGGCCTTCCAGAGTGCTAGGATTATGGGCATGAGCCACGGCATCCTGGCTCTTTGAAGCATTTTTTTTAATTGTTGGGGATTCATTAAGAGTACAAGAAACCAGGGTACACTGATTGCATTTCTTAGGTAAAATACCTCTTAACAATCGTGTTTTGCCCCCAAAATGTGTGGCATACATCAGGACCCCACCCCCTGGCTCCTTCCCTCTCTCTGCTGTTCCTTTCCTCTTTGAAGCATTTTTTTGCATTAAACAGAGATGAAATGAAGGACTCTGGCCACAGTGAAGAATGTCCTGTAACTGTAACCTCTTTAACTGGGTTTGTATCGCCAGTGCAAAAGACAATTCTGCTTTCTCTGGAGATAGGGCTCTCAGCACTGGCCTATTCTATTTGGGGAAAAGTCTTCAGAGGCTTAAGGCCCATCAGTCTCACCAGGCCTCAGTGATGCAAGCTGGCTCGTGGAGACAGCGTTTCTGCTGCCCAGGCTGGTGCTGAAAGCAGGAGCTGAGGACCAGATGCAAAGAGACATCTTCTTTCCAAATGTGGCAAAGAGCTTGGAAGTTCAGCACTCAATGGTGGAGTCAGCGCCTTCTTTGTAAAAGGAAGTAGTTTCAGGAATAATCATGTGCTTGGGTTGTAGAGTTTTTTGTGTCTCCATGTTCCAATGCAGGCTGAATGTCTTGGGAGGCCATCATCCCTGCCCTCACAGGCCAGTGCAGAGAGGGCTTGCTGACCATTCATTGCATTAACAGCGCTGGACACCCCACAGCCAGTCAGTATCTGACAGGCAGAGGGTTTTGGAACAAACTGAGGCCCAGTGCTAGTGTCCCCTCTGGGGCACAGTCCAGGTGCTGAGCTCAGGTGTTCTCTCACAACATCTGATCACAATGCCGAGGGTTCACTATGGACCAGAGCCATCACCCCACGTGGTCTCCTGACACACACATAGGCCTGGGCTCCCAGCGTTGAGGGGTCTATTCCACATCTGCCGGAGAATGTCATAGGCCCACCCTCCACTCTTGATATGCAGAATCATAAAAGAGTTTGTGTGTCTGTGCATATGTGTGTCTCTCTGTGTGTTGTGTACTGATGTGTGTATATGTGTGTGCTAAGTGTCTGGGTGTCTGTGTGTGTCTGTGCATGTATCTGTGTGTGTATGTGCACATGTGTGTCTCCGTGTGTGTATATGGGTGTGTCTGTGTGTGTATCTGTGTGTGCACATGTGTGTCTCCGTGTGTGTACCTGGGTGTGTGTGTGTGTGCACATGTGTGTGTATCTGGGCATGTATCTGTGTGTGTCTGTGTGCATCCAGTGTCTGTGTCTGCGTGTCTCCGTGTGTGTGTCTGCACATGTGTTCTGACTCTGTGTTTGTGGGGGGGTCAGGCACAGCCCCTTTGAGAACAGGAAGATTGTCCAAATGATACCTCGTTTTCTTCTGTGACTCTGATTCCCTCTTCTGAAGTTTGTGCAGAAGCAAAGAACATCAGGTACAGACCATCTTCACAGCTAATCTGATTGTTTGGGTATGTGCAAAAATGTTACTCTTGCTCTCCTTTGCAAAAAATAATTTATTATTTTCTCTCTTTGCTTTGAATATATTCAGAATATAAGATAATCGGGAAATTTATATGTTCATAGCTAAAACAGTATGAATAGTCAATTGGTTTTTAAATAATTTCCATTGTTTGGGATTTTTCTGCTGTTGTTCGTCTCACAAAGTATTAAGTTTACTATTCTTTCAACAGGGAATGAGTTGGAAATAACATAACAAAAGTTAAAACCAGCTGTTTGGATTTCTATACCAATATCCAGTTCAAGAAAGAGAAAAATAGAGTAAGACACAGTATTTTTTTTTTCGTTTGTTTGAGACAGAGTCTCACTTTATCACCCTCAGTAGAGTGCTGTAGCATCACAGCTCACAGCAATCTCCAGCTCCTGGGCTTAGGCAATTCTCTTGCCTTAGCCTCCCAAGTAGCTGGGACTACAGGCACCCACCACAACACCCAGCTATTTTTTTGTTGTTGCAGTTTCACGGGGGCTGGATTCAAACCTACCATCCTCAGTATATGGGGCCGGTGCCCTACTCACTGAGCCACAAGTGCCACCCAGTAAGACACAGTTTTGTTTTTGTTTGTTTGTTTAGCCAGTAGTAAGAGACCTTTGTGGAAAGGGTAGTTATATTTATTTTGCTCAAAAAATGCTTTTCTTGTGTTAGGATTTAAAGTGGTGTGTTTTTCTGGAATAGTGCTCTGGTGAGGGGATATTAGTGCCACTGCACAGCAGAATGGCAAAAGCGGGGCAAGGCGGTGCGGGACTCTGGGGACACAGCACTCGGCGGAGGTCATGGTGGACTCTGGTCACCACCTGAAGGATGAGGAAGGGCACAGGCCTCAGAGCAATGAGGCCCAGGACATCTCTGGAGAGAGTCAAGGCTGTCGGAACCAAAATGACTGACACGTTGGGGAGATTTGGGGCCACTTCTGTGAATTACATACTTGGCATAATGACAAAGGGTTATTTACATGTGGTCTTCTCAGTAAGTGTTGTCCAGTTGCCATATACCACACTGCAGCATGGTGGCTTGTACACAGGTGGGGACGAGTGCAGCTTTATGGGGCTGGCCTTCTGCAGTCAAGGTGAGCTGTGGCTGCTTTGCCTGTGTGGGTGGGGCCCATGAAGCCGGCAGCTATCTTCTGTCCTTCCTCAGGAAAGGAGGCTCAGCTAAGAGGTGCTCACAGATTACCGCTGGGTTGCAGCGCACACTCAGAGCACACAGCCTGGCACTGGTCTCCAGTGAGCCCTGAGCTGTCCAAGCTGTGGTGGACACACTTACCAACACTGCAGGGTTGCTGCCAGCACCACTGCCTGGTCCCCTCCCACAGCACCCTGTGGGGACATCTTTCCTAGAAAGGGAGGAAAGGGCTCATGGGATCAGAGCACTGACTTTCTGACGCGATGTGGGCCAGTTGTTAATTAAAAAGCATTGTGAAGGAAAAAAAAAAAGTGTGTGAGGCACTCAACAGGCGTACAAAAGTGGATACAAACATCGTGATAACAGGGCGTGGAGGGGGCGTCACCGCACCTGTGAGGCAGACTGGTCCCCGCAGCCCCCATCAAGAGCTTCGGGCCCACAGTAGTGACCATTGCCCAGTTCCTCATTACTAGAACATTCTGTAATTCTCTGAAATGTGTCTCTCCGTAATTCATAGAGTTGCTTGCTATTTATATATGTATATATATCATGTATATATATTATGTTTTTTTCCTGCCATCCTTCATTCCCTAGATCACAAACTGATCAACTAAAAGATGGATTGATTAGAGGATGGACGGAGGTCAAACTGCTGGCACTACTGTATGCAAATTTCCTGCCCTCCCTCCTTCCCTCCTTCCTGTCCTCCCTCTTTCCTTCCTTCCCTCCCTCCTTCCCTCCTTCCTGCCCTCCTTCCCTCCCTCTTTCCCTCCTTCCCTCCCTCTTTCCCTCCTTCCCTCCCTCCTTCCCTCCTTCCTTCCTGCCCTCCCTCTTTCCCTCCTTCCCTCCCTCCTCCTTTTGCTCTTGTCCTGGCACATGTAATTGGATTTTCACGGTTTTTGCGACATGAGCGTGCAAGAAAGTACAATGTTCTATAGCGCTTGTGCTGAGATACCAATGCTCTAACCTATGGCTGTGACAATCTGTCATTATTAACCCCTCAGGAAATTAATTTATGCATTCATGGACTTAGTCAGTATGTATTTTGGCTACTGTTGCTTACCTGCCACTAATAGGTGCCAGATGTGAGATGAGAAGCCACTGGCACTGAGAGCCAGGAGCCCCCAGAGACTCAGCTCCCGGCCACTCCCTGTGACCGGCATGTCCTCCCAGGGTGGCTGCAACACTTCATCTGGATTTTCTGCTCAGAATGTTTGGTGTCTCCCTTTCCCAGCTCCTTCTGTGTTCATATATCTCGTAGGCGTCTCTCAGAAATACTACTTTCCTTTGTGACAAATGCTACGTTTTCATCCTGTGTAGGAAAAAAATATCACCTTTAGGGGGAAAAGATCCAGGTTTGGGTGGCTCTGCGGGTCACTGTGTCCTTCGGGAGCCAGTTCCTGTTATTAAACATTTGTGTAAACTTCTAGCTTGTATAGTTCTCATAGATTAGTTTAATCATTGTTACTCCATTCATTTTAACTTGGAAGTTTGAGCTTTACCTTTTTCATATTTAAACCTTTCTAATTTATTTTTAGTTTAAAATGTTACATTTTTCCATGAAGAAACCTAAAATATCACCAGCTGAAAATAACGTGTCTCTAATGAGAATGACCCAACGCTGAGTGCCCTGCTCACGGGATCAGATCCGTGGCTGCTGTAGCTGCGTGCCCCGCCTCATTTCCTGACGAAGGGAGGGCCTGGATCCACACGGGTCACGTGTGCCTCTGCATAGGGCTGTCCCCACACACTGTCCTGCCTCACTGTGAGTCCATTTGAGAAAAAGATCATCTCTCCGATGCAGGCAGTATGAGACACTTTTTAAAGTTAACAATAATTTTATTCTTCAGCGCAGTGTCCCCACCCTGGGATCAGTAGCAGAGTCCACTTTCCCAACTTGGTGTTGTTCTACACGTCACCCTAAAGACGGCTGTGTTTTCCCACAATTTTTATATAAGAAGTCATGTATGATAACTCTAAAATAATTTTTGAAATTGATTCTTTGCCTTTCCTTTCCACATAGGATGAAATTTGCCCCGCCTAGTTGTAAAAACAATTATATTAGGAAGGCGCAGCACTCCTGCTCTGGCCTCAGCCTGCTGCGCTCTCCTCTGGCCTGATCACCAGTTCCTCGAGGAGACGGGAAGGACAGAAGGACGCTCTGCAGCACGCACTGCAAAGCCAGCGTCACCTTGACCTCCTGACTGGGCTCTCAGGTCAGACTACTGGCCTGAGTGGAGGTGCAGTCCTAGGGAGAAGTCGTTCTGCTCTGGGTTAGAGGCAGGAGGAGCGGCTGCATCTCTCAGACTTTACCTCATCTTGGTCGGGAAGACAGGACTCCGGCCTTAGCTGTGTGCTTCCTGTCCCACCCCTTTGCACACACCTCTATCTTCTTTGCCTGTCCTGTTGCTGTGTCCAGGCTCACCTTTCTATTTCCATTCTTAGGAGTCTACGGACTTGCCTAAGCCAATGGCAGGGATCAGCCAGCCGTGGACACCCAGACATGCTCTGTTCACCCAGAATGTGAACTGCCTGCATCCCAAGGGCATGCTGCGGAGCTGGAGAGTTTCCGGTGCTGTTGGATCAGGAGGGGATTAAAAGGTTACAGCTCTCTCAGGAACCCTGGAAATAGCTGCAGTGACCCACGGCCAGTGTCCACAGATGGTGCTGACCCCGGCAAATTAAAGAGCAGCTGGACAGAGTGGCTGCCAGACCCAGATGCAGAACCACATGGCTTTTCAAGTTCAGGGCCCAGGAGCTCCGGTCCTTGAGAAAGTGGGGCCAGCTTTTAGGCAGACAGAAGCCTGGTGCCTGTAGAGTCTGCCCGGGATGAGCCTACCACTCCTATGAGAAATCCACTTATTTTTGAGATGCCTGGCATTGTTAGCAATCAGGGTGGGCTCAGCAAGGGAGGCTGCAGAGCACCGGGATGCCTGGGCCCTCGTCGGGAGGGGTGCGGCTGCAGTGGCAGGGAGTCTGGGTGTGACCAGGGAGGGGGCTACAGCACAACAATCTGTATGCTCCATGCTTCAGCTTTTCTGTGGGGCCTCTAGTGAGCTAAGCCCAATTCCCACCCCAGGAAGCCAAGGCCCGAAGGGGTGGCTGGAGCCCTGCCCAGGACACAGCCGAGTGTGGGGCATTTCTCCTCCACAGTGCCCGTCCCGGCAAGACCTGGTCCTCCATTCCATGGCTGCTATTTTATCCTGTTTGACCCCTTCTGCTGACTAATATGTGGGTTTTCATTTGATGTTTCCATGACCACTTTTTGTCCTGTGTTATGTGGTTGTACAATTTGGAGGACAGGTGTTCCTTTCCTGTGACTCTGTGCTTACTGTGTCCTGTGACTTTTCTGATTCACAGAATATGATGATGTGTACGAGGACTTCCTGTTCTCTCTCTGTGGCCACAAAGGACAGGAGTCATCAAGTCACCCATGGCCATGTGGCAACTGCACGCTCAGTCCTCTGCTAACGAGCATGCCAGGTGCCTCTAAGGGATACAGGGATGGCCCAGAGAGCACACGGTGGCAGGTGAAAGGGCGTGGTGGCAGCTTCTGGGAGGACAACCTCAGGGAGACACTGACCATTTGGAATCCAGCTTTGAGGCAGCTCACTGGGGAGCTGCCAGGCCTCCTCTTTGCCGACTCAGAGCATTTTGGAGGGAGCCGTCCTGCCACCACTTATTGCCTTAATAAATATCACCATAGGCACAGGTCTTTGCTAAGGGCACGGCCCAGTCAGATGAGACACAAGGTCCACAATGGAGGGCAGCACCTGTGGCTAAAGGTGTAGGCGCTGGCCCCATACACTGGGGGTGGCGGGTTCAAGCCTGGCACCGGCTAAAACTGCAAAAACAAACAAACAAAATACACACTGCAAAGCACTGACTTTCCAGGAAGGGAGGAAGGGGCAGAGGTCACTCAGTGAGAAGCCCCACCTGCAGTTTCCTCCTTCCTTAAACCAAAGTTGCTTATCCTTACTCCACTGGACTTTGCACTTGGATCCTTCACGAGTACCGTCAGACTTTCTGCTCTTAAAAGCAATTTTCGAAGTTTATAATGTTTAAAGTCAGTGGTGGTGCGGGGGATGGCACCCATCTGCCATCCCCATGAGCCATGAAGCCCAATTTACAACTTAGTCTCAAAGCCTAATAACCAACAAGTGTCCGCCCCCCGGGAAAGTCCCAGGCTGCAGACCCCTGCTCATGTCATTCGGCAGGAGGGAGGTGGTATCTCTGCATGGCCACAACCAGAATCAGCTTCTCCATCTGTGTTCTCAAGAAAGATCTCTCTGATATGCTGCACAATGAATGCACTTTCAAACACATGCAGCAGGCACTGTCCAGGTCAGTAATGGGAGGCAGAGTGTGACCTCAGTTCATCTGGGCACCAGTATCCTTATTTGTTGCCACTTGTTTTTTTATATTATAGACTATACTTTGTGGAGTTTCATAGATCTTTACATTTACATTTCATGAAGTCTTTCCTCCAGGCTGATAGCGTCCAGTTTTTTTCCTATGCTTTCTTTGAGAATTTTTATTGTTTCATGCCTTAAATTTAAGTCCTTTTTCCATCGTGAATCAATTTTTGTGTGTGGAGAAAGGTGGGGGTCCAGTTTTAGTTTTACATGTGGATATCCAAAATCATTATTAGGAAAACAGAGAGGAAAGCCACATTCTGGGAGAAAATATAAATACAATATAGTCTAAAGTCCTCCCCAAATGGACAATAAATAATTTGAACAAATATTTTATTAAAATATGTAAATTACCAATAAGCACTTAAAAAGATGCTCATGCTTAGCAAGAGTAGTCAGCAAATAAATAAATTTTTAAATTACATCAGCCTACAAGTCCCTCTGAAAAAACTAGAACTAGAAAGACTGAAAGTACAAATGTGGACACAGAGGTAGAACAAGCAGAACCCTGGTTCATTGTTGAGGAAAATCCCATAGGAAGTGTGGAAATTAAATATTGTGTGCATGTAAAAGGTCTGAAGTAGAATTGACAAATATTAGGAATCCTCCAACTTTGCAATTAGCATGACATTAACAGCCTCCTTTCACATCCTAATGTTTCCTTAGGAAGCTCTACTTTCAGCACCACTAATAGCCTTGACGTATAAGCACCTATAGGAGAAATTCTTATTAACTTGTTAGAAATCTTTAATGATAACTGGGAAAAGAGAAACTTTTAATTTTATTCATACAATTGTTCATAGCTCTTCTATGTACCAAATCTGAAACTGAAAGGCAAATTCCAGTTTGTGTCACCAAAATCTGGTGACGTCTAAATAAATCACTAGCAAACTCTCTATCCCAAAGGCATCTCAGGGCTGTATTTGTATTTTAATGGGATTTTATATTCCTATTTTGTTATTCAAGTCCTTTAGAGCTTCCCCATTAAACCAAAAGTTCATTCTTCCAGGCATCTACATACCATTAACATTTACACTTTGGTCTCCCAGAATAACATCACAAAAGAGTGAGAGCTTCTTAAAGACATAGACCAAATCTGTATGGGTATGTTTTTACCTCAGATTGGTAAACTTATGGGCTCGGTGCTTGTGGCTCAGGGGGCTAAGGCGCCAGTCACGTACACCTGAGCTGGCGGGTTCGAATCCAGCCCAGCCCCGGGCCTGCCAAACAACAATGACAGCTGCAACCAAAAAATGTCTGGGCGTTGTGTTGGGCACCTGTGGTCTCAGCTACTTGGGAGGCAGAGGCAGGAGCCTCGCTTGAGCCCAGGAATTGGAGGTTGCTGTGAGCTGTGATGCTACAGCACTCTATTGATGGTCACAGCTTGAGGCTCTGCCTCAAAAAAAAAAAAAAAAAAAAAAGAATGGTAAACATATGAATGTCTGATTATATGTGTGTGTGTGTGTGTGTCTACTGGGACTGTGAACAGGCTCACAGCCTGCTTCATAGCTGCGTTGGCAGAGGACTTGATAAGTTTATCACGTTTCCAGGCTCTAAGCACTTGTGTGAGCAGGTTTTGTATTGAATTATGAAGGTCAAACTCCAGGCCAGTAAGTGGTCTTGCAGGTAAGAATCAGCCATGGTTGTAGCAATAGGTTTTGTGTTTGATCTTCATCTACCAGGGGAAGCTTGATGGTGCCTCAGGCAATTGACTTTGCTGGTTGTGGAACGTGTAGTGAGCGGTTCTCTGCTCTCGGCCTGGATGGATGGGCAAAGCTGGGTGGAGCTGGACTGTGCAAGCCTGGCCTCAGAACACCCAGGGGTGGTCACAAACACCACTCTGATAGAGGTTCCAGGGAAGCTGCCAATGGCCTGGAGATATCCCTGGGCACAGAGCAGAGCAAACAGAGCTGCACCCGGGTCCCTGCACAGGAAAGGAGGGCTCCCCAACTTCTAACGCAGGTGAGCGGGTGCCGCAGACACATGGAGCCATTAGGCACTGCTGGGTTGAAGAGGAAGCAGACAAGTGATGGAGGAAGTGTGTGAGTTCTAGAAACCGAGAGTGCTCCTTGACTAATGTCCAGGGAGGAAGTACAGTCCTTTGTCCTATCACCAAGAGGAAATGGATTTGACTAACCACTCAATTGAACTTCGGAGTAAAAGGAGAATTGACCTGGAGTTTAGCCTTATGAGACCCTAAACAAGAATGCAATTTTACCTTGACTTCACTTCCCGTTAATAGAACTAAAAAGTAATAAATGGGTGCTATTTTAAGCTGCCTTGCTATGACAATTTACTATGCAATCATAGAAAACTACTAGGGGCTCTAAGAGCACAAAATAAAAGGTGATAACACGGTCTTTAGTACAACGCACGACGTCTCTGAGGAGAGGAATGTTTAGTGTTGGCTCAGAGATGGACAGTAGCAAATTGCTTGGAGAGGTCTACAAAGCCATGAAAACAATGAACATGGTGCACACAGAAGTTGCCAGCTTTGGGCCGTGACTGAGGGTCAGGATGCTGAAGATTCAGTGGAAGAAGATTTGACCTCTAGGCCTGACAGAGCATACTTTGGGAAGAGTCTCAGAGGTTACTTTAATAAATATTTACTTCTTATCATAAAAAAGCATGGACGGCTTCATTTCATTACTTATTTTACAGAGTTATGTGGTTCTACTTTAGTAAATTACCATTAGTTTAAGACATGAGTTTAAAAATTATATATTGTTATTTTAAAACAAGCAATATGATTTTCAGAGCTCATCAATTACAAGCAGAACCATTTAAACACTATAAATATTTTTCTGGGTTTTTTTAACAGAACTTTATTTGTATTTGATTTATTTTTACTGAATGCTAATGTCTTTGTCTACAATTAGCGGGTTGCCAAGAGAAATTTAAAATTAAAGTGTGCATGCAGATAATATTTTTTAAATTGCTACCAGAACTTAGTACCAAAAATGCCAATAGCATGAACATGAGTATGCTTTAATGTTTATTAATCTATGAGATGACTAGAGAAATCTTTGGGACTTACCTGGGCTAACTCATGTGTCTGTTTCCAGTTGTGGCTGAGCATCTAACCGGCCTGCAGTTGGGCTGTCTGACATATTTGGCTGCACTGTATCAGACAGCCTTAGCTAGAATAACTGAACCCTTCTCCAAGATGATTTTTATTCTCCTGAAAGTTGCGCTTGCCTCATTATGAGGGCTAGTTCCAAAAATGTCAGAACATCACTATCTCCATGTTCTATGGGAAGAAATATGTCACAAGGTTAGCCCAAATTTAAGGCCTTAGAAAACTGATTTCACCACTTGGTGGTGGAAACAACCCTACTGCACAGATTGTAATACAGGAAGGGTGACAATTTGGGTCGCAATCAATCTACAGTGGAATCTGCTTGCCCTTTTTCAAGTGTTTCCCTACCTGGCGGTCACAGAAGCAAATGCACTCAGGCTCAAGCATTTAACGTAAGGTATGAAGGGCTCTGAATGATAAGGAAACATGGTGTCTATGGCAAAATGAGAGTGCATGGCCTCCGCATAGATATTTTAAAATACAATACCAAGAATAAAATGCAGCTAAAGAAATGTCCTTGAAGGAAAAATGTTGCTTTTGGTTATAATGTCCCTTATTGAAGGAACATTAAGTTTTTCACAGAATATTACTTTGACCATATAATTTGCTAATGTTTTTTAATAGTTTACTATGTAACATTTCACTTTACAGACACAATAAATTATGCAGGGTAATAATTTTATTTTTCTCCCAGTGCAAGTCCCTTTCCACCTCAACCTGTTCACTGTTGCTAATATTTTTGTGATATATGGTGAAATAAATTCTTCCAGCAGAAAAATTTTAATTCCTTTCTGTTAAGGAACAATTTTCATCAGATCATTATATTTTAGGATGTTTATCAATGCATTCTTCTTTTTAATTATCTTTCCAATTCTTAAATGTTCTATTTTGTTTTTATTGTTTAACTGAATCTAATTAGAATTGCAAAACAAGGTGCAAAAGCTCCTTAACAGTGATATAAATATTGAGAATATTTTCCTTTGAAAGCAATATAATAGCAGTTGATAATCCCACTAACTCTAAATTTTGCTGTCCATGACAGACTTGCATGTAATTCTAGCTGAAATAATGTTACTATGTCTTTTACTATATGGAAAGTTGCTTTGTTTCAAATGCATTCTGCAAAAAGCATATGTTAAAACTTAATCCCCAATGCAACAGCGTTGAGAGGTGAGACATTTAGGAGGTGATTAAGTCAGAAAGTCTCTGCCTTTATGAATGAATGAATTAGTATTGCAGTGGGTTCCTTATCACCAAAGTGAGTTTATTATACATGTGAAAGTGAGTTCTGCCCTCTCTGGCTCTCCTGCGCCATCCTGCTTTCTAGCATAGGATGACACAGCAGGAAGACACTTGTCAAAGGTGAGTCCCTTGATCTTGGACTTCCAGCCATCAGAATTATCAGAACTAAATCCTTTATCTTGGGTGGTTCCTGTGGCTCAGTGAGTAGGGCGCCAGGCCCATATACCAAGGGTGGTGGGTTCAAACCTGGCCCCTGCCAAATTGCAACAAAAGAACAGTCAGGTGTTGTGGCAGGTACCTGTAGACCCAGCTACTCGGGAGGCTGAGGCAAGAGAATCACCTGTGCCCAAGAGCTGGAGGTTTCTGAGAGCTGTAATGCCACGGCAATCTACCAAGGGCGACAAAGTGAGACTATCTCTAAAAAAAAAAAACAAAAAACTTTTTTCTTTATAAATTACCCAGTCCCCGATATTTTCTTGTAGCGTCCAGAAGAGAGTAAGAGAAGGGTTGCATAACGTGACATCAAAAGATGGTCCATCATAGGCTATAACCAGTCAAGTGTGTAACAGCTCCGTGTGAGGAAATATAGACCAGGTAACACATGTAATAAATATTAGCCCTATATTTTTACATCCCAAGGTCATTTCCTTTATCTTCAAAACTCTAAGAAACACGTAGGTCATTGAGACCTTGTTTGAAACTGAAACAGAATGCTGGCCTTAGCAGTCAGGACACAATAGTGTGACCTGGATAAGGTATTTTTCCACAGTGAAATTTTGCATATTTCTTATGAATCAATTGTTTCTCCTCACTGTGCATGAAGTTCTTTTCATTAATTAGTCTTAAAAGTAACGATTGTTTAATTAAGAACTTTTTTCTTTAAGGTCTGAGACTCAGTTTTTGGAAAGCTGTAAAGATCACTTCATTCGAGACGGAAGATTTTGAAGAGGCCAGAAGATCTCGGCAGCATTATCATTATTTCCCACATTGTTATGTGTTCTTTGAGACAGCTTTCTGTAGTTCTTTACAATATTGTTTTGCCTGGGGAAGGTATACACTATCGTTACCGAAACTCCCACAATAGTAAAGAATTAACATTTGGTTACACATTTCCAGGTGCAAAATTACAATTTTCTGCAGTATCACTTTGTAATTTTTTTCAGTTCTTGGGAGAAACTATATGGGTACATTGGAATAGAATGTTATACATTTTTCTAATTATTCTCCTAGATTAGGCTGAGGATTAATTCCCAATAGTATAATTCAATAGGATTTGGAATGAAAATCAACTGTTCCATAATAATGGATTTGTTTTGCCTTACTAGGCTGTTTATTTAACATATACCTTAAGTTTATCTTCTCTTCAGAATAGCCTTTGATTTACCCAGACTGGTGCCATATTACTAATAAATTATATCTGCTATTCTGGTGTACTTTCCCCCACATGAAAACTACTTAATTCCTAACATTCTAAATTTCTAGAACTGTAATGCTCTGCTTTAACTTCCGTAGCACCAAATGAGGTCAGGGTCAGTGTGTCATCTACCCGTCTGAGTGTATCATTTTCTGACAGGTGCACCTACTTCAATCAAATCCAAAGACTAAGACCTGTAATTTTAACCTGTACAGTTGTTGCTAGGATATGATAAGGTAAGGCACACATCACACACTTTAGCATGCTTGCTAATTATTATATTAGTTATAATAAGTTATATTAGTTATATTAAGCATGCATAAAATTACGATTCAATCACAAAATCCTAGAATATTAAGGAGGAAGAGAACTGGTATCTACCCGGCATTAACATTAACTATACTAATCCAGTGATAGCGAAACTGATAACCAGAAATGAGAAGGAACTAGTAAAAAGGGTAAAAGATTAGAGCAAAGGGTGGCACCTGTGGCTCAGTAAGTAGGGTGCCGCCCCCCATACCAAGGGTGATGGGTTTGAACCCGGTTCTGGCCAAAATGCAACAACAACAAAATAGCTGAGTGTTGTGGTGGGCGCCTGTAGACCCAGCTACTTGGGAATCGCCTAGGCCCAAGAGCTGGAGGTTGCTGTGAGCTGTGACAGCATGGCACTCTACTGAGGGTGACATAGTGAAACTCTGTCTCTAAGGAAAAAATAAAAGATCAGAGCAGGAGTATGAGCAAAGTCTCAGCCTCTTTCTCTCTCTCTCTCTCCTCTCTTTTTTAAAATAAAATCATTCATGTGTTTTGGTGATAGTATTTAATTTTAATTTTTTTTTCTGCAAACCTAGAGATTAAACCAGGTCACAGAACATTCAGAAATTTGAACAGTAACCCTACAGTGTTTGATATGAAATACAAATTCAGTGATACTGCTGATAACGTGTGTCATTATCAACAAAGTGGTCTATATAGACATTTACTTTTATATTTATCAATACTTAATTTATGTTCTGTTTGAGTTAGTAACCTGGATCTAAACACATTGCAGTCTCTTAAGATTTGCCACCTCCTACTGACACTTGAATTCTGTCCCAAAGCAAGAACAAAACTGATTGTTCCTTATTGCCAATTCTGTGGTGTTGCCTCATATAACTCACAAGAACTATTTACGTTTATATGAAGGGGGTTATAGAATTTGCAACATGTTCTGGCTTCTGTTGTGTGCCCTTTGTATGAAAATTGTTTGATTTACTATTTGGCACATCACAAAATTATTATAGTTTTCAACTTTATGTTCTTCTCTGTGGTGCCCATTTTATAAAAGTTTATTTTTCATATAGTGAGACAGTAGTTTTTGCAAAAGCATACCTTGTGCTAAATTCTGTCTTACATTCATGCCAACAAACAAACTGTTCTTACTCTTTATTACATGGAACTAAACATTATAAAAATGTGTTTACATGGCATTCTGCTTAGCAAGGTAAGTCTAGAGCAAAGTAAGTCCAGGGTATTTTTACCTCCAATGAAAATGCTGTCCAGCTCCACTATTTACGTAATGGACATAGAGCGGTTTTTCTTGAATTTCTTTCCCCTTCTTTTTAATTTAGATGTTTGTCCAATGAAAGTGAGTATTTCACCAGTCTTGTCTTCTGCTCACCTACCCTGACTGGGAGACGCTCGTTACAGAACAATATTGAGATTGTTATTCTCATTTTTAAGGCGACAGCAGGTAGGAAGCACTTAGGGAAGCCACCCTCTCACTAATTTTATCCATAGCCATCACTGCTTGTGAAAAAAAAAAAGTCCTAATATTTCTAGATAGACACAAAGCAGATGAAATCCATAGTTACTAATTATTATAACTCACTTTTCTACATTCCACCCAAGAATTTAAAGGCCACTGGTTTGGGTGCCCGGAACACCATCAACCAGAAATAGGAGGAAACCAGAGCCTCCTAATGGGACTAGATAGAGAAAAAAATAAAAAGAAGACCGTTTTACTGGGGACGGTGCTACAAGGATGCCTTCCAAAGAAAACTTTCCTATGCTGGAAGTTCCAGAAATTTCTAGTTCGATTGCATGTTCTATGACTTCCTAATCTAGAGAATATGTACCTATAAGATCCACTACACTCTCTGACATTAAATCTGAACCATGACTCTGATTTATTAAAATGCCCATGAGGTAAACCCATCAGGCAACCTTGGAAGAGATCTGATGACAGCCCTAGCAGCTATTTATAATATATCAACACAGCCTTGGATGCAAAAACATAAACTACTGGAAGCTATTTTCAGCCACCCCTCCATACAATTATTCTAATTAGTATCAGTAGATTAAGAAAATGTACACCTTACAAAACAGAATCGGATGTGATAAAAAAAAATTAAGGGAAAACCAAAGAAGCTATAAAATGAAAGCCAATATTTTGCCATCTGCAGTTTTAGATTTAGAGAACTAAGAAAATGGAGGGGGAAGAACTCTACTTAAAAGGTCACTACAGTTTTCATACTTGGTAGAAAGGAAAGCGTCTTCATGTTTTAAGGACCCAGTGTTACTGAACGGCATTCGTTAAAAACAAGAACAGGAGGAGGAGCCAAGATGGTGGGCGAGTAACAGCTTCCCTGCAACTGGGCTCAGTGAGACTGGGGAGAGAAGACGTCAGGCATCTCTGGCTGGCGAGATCTGCCCAGAAACATCCCTTTGGGGACACAGGGAGACAGCGTGAGACTTCTGGACCCCCTGAGGAAGGCAAAAGCAGTGGAGATCTGGCAAGTGGTTGCATGTGTTCATTCGGTCTAATCCTGCCGGCAGCTGTGACTACAGCA
>CAUYON010184663.1:0-15713 GCA_963573935.1 Arctocebus calabarensis
TGGCTCAGTGGGCTAAGGCGCCAGCCATGTAAACCTGAGCTGGCAGGTTCGAATCCAGCCTGGGCCCGCCAACCAACAATGACGGCAGCAACCCAAACAAAAATAGCCAGGCGTTGTGGCGGGCGCCTGTAGTCCCAACTACTTGGGAGGCAGAGGCAGGAGACTCACTTGAGCCCAGGAATTGGAGGTTGCTGTGAGCTGTAATGCCACGACACTCTACCCTGGGCGACAGCTTGAGGCTCTGTCTCAAAACAAAAAAAAAAAAAAAAAATCTATAACCTACAAGGGGAAGAATATTAGAATAACTGCAGATCTCTCTTATCAAACCTTTCAAGCTAGAAAAGAATGGTCATCGAATTTTAATCTCTTAAAACAAAATAACTTTTAACCCAGAATCCTGTATCCAGTCAAACTGAGTTTCATTATGATGGAGAAATTAAATATTTTAATGACATCCACATGTTGAAGAAATTTGCTATAATCAAACCAGCTCTCCAAGATATTCTCAGACCTATCCTCTATAATGACCAGTGTAATCCTCCAACACAAAAGTAAACTCATCCAGAAACTATTTATCAAATTCCAACTTCCACAACGAGGAAAGGATTAAAAATGTCCACTAGATTTTCTTAAGATTTATCAATATTTTCAATTAATGTGAAAGGTTTAAATTGTCTTCTAAAGAGGCATAGCTTGGCTTACTGGATATGAAAACTCAGGCCAGATATCTGCTGCATACAAGAATCTCATCTTACCTTAAAAGAAAAATTTAGACTCAAGGTGAAGGGATGGTCATCTAAATTCCGGGCAAATGGAAAACAGAAAAAAACAGGCATTGCAATCTTATTTGCAGATACAATAGGCTTTAAACCAACCAAAGTAAGGAAGGATAAAGACTGACATTTCATATTTGTTAAAGGTAATAATATAATGAGATTTCAATTATTAGTATTTATGCTCCCAAGCAGAATGCACCTCAACTTATAAGAAAAACTCTAATACACATGAGTAACTTGATTTCCCCCAGCTCCATAGTAGTTGGAGATTTTAATTCTCCATTAGCAGTGTTGGCTAGATCCTCTAAGAAGAAGTTAAGTAAAAAAATTTAAATTTCAACTTAACCACTCAACATCTGTATTTAACAGACAGCTACAGAACATTTCATTCTAATAAAATTGAATACACATTCTTCTCATCAGCCCATGGAACATACTCCAAAATTGATCACATATTAAGTCACAAGTCCAACCTCAGCAAATTAAAAACAATAGAAATTATTCCTTGCATCTTCTCAGAACAACATGGAATAAAATTTGAAGTCAACAATAACAGGAATCTGCATACTCATACAAAAACATGGAAACTAAATAATCTTATGCTGAAGGATAGATTGGTCATAGATGAGATTAAGAAGGAAATTACCAAATTTTTGGAACAAAATGACAATGAAAACACTAATTATCAGAACCTCTGGGATACAGCAAAGATAGTCATAAGAGGGAAATTTATAGCACTGCAAGCCTTCCTCAAGAAAACAGAAAGGGAGGAAGTTAACAACTTAATAGGACATCTCAAGCAACTGGAGAAGGAAGAACATTCCAACCCCAAAACCAGCAGAAGAAAAGAAAGGACCAAAGTTAGAGCAGAATTAAATGAAATTGAAAACAAACAAATTATAGAACAGATAAATAAATCAAAAAGTTCATTTTTTGAAAAGGTCAATAAAATGGATAAACATTTGGCTAACTTAACCAGGAAAAAAAGAGAGAAAAATCTCTAATTTCTTCGATCAGAAATAGTAAAGATGAAATAACAACAGACACCCCAGAAATCCAGAAAATCTTCAATGAATACTATGAGAAATTGTACTCTCAGAAATATGAAAACATGAAGTAAATTGACCAATACTTAGAAGCAGACCATTTACCAAGACTTAGCCAGAACCAAGTGGAAATGTTGAAACAGGCCTATATCAAGTTCTGAAATAGCATCAACAACACAAAATCTCCCTAAAAAGAAAAGCCCAGGACCACATGGCTTCCTGTCAGAATTCTGCCAAAACTTTAAAGAGGAACTAGTATCCATATTACTAAACCTCTTCCAAAATATAGAAAAGGAAAGAATACTACCCAGTATATTTTATGAAGCAAACATTACCTTGATCCCTAAACCAGGGAAAGACCCAACAAGAAAATTTTAGACCAACATCACTAATGAATGTTGATGCAAAAATATTCAACAAGATCCTAGCAAACAGAATCCTGCAACACATCCAACAAATTATACACCATGACCAAGTGGGCTTTATCCCAGGATCTCAAGGCTGGTTCAATATACATGAATCTATAAATGTAATTCAGCACATAAACAAATCAAAAAATAAAGACCATATGATTATCTCATATGATGAAGAAAATGCTTTTGACAATATCCAGTATCCCTTCATGATCAGACACTTAAGAAAATTGGTATAGAAAGGGCATTTCTTAAACTAATAGAAGCCATCTAAAGCAAACCCACAGCCAATATCATATTGAATGGAGTTAAATTGAAGTCATTTCCACTTAGAACAGGAACCAGGCAAGGTTGTTCATTATCTCCTCTGCTCTTCAACATTGTAATGGCAGTTTTAGCCATTGCAATTAGGAAAGAAAAGGTGATCAAGGGTATCCACAGAGGGTCGGATGAGATCAAACTTTCACTCTTCACAGATGATATGATTGTATATCTGGAAAACACCAGGGATTCTACTACAAAACTTTTAGAAGTGATCAAGGAATACAGCAATGTCTCAGGCTACAAAATCAACACCCATAAATCTGTAGCCTTTGTATATACCAACAATAGCCAGGCCGAAAAAATAGTCAAGGACTCTATTCCTTTCACAGTAGTGCCAAAGAAGATGAAAAATTTGGGAGTTTACCTAACAAAGGATGTGAAAGATCTCTGTAAAGAGGACTATGAAACTTTAAGAAAAGAAATAGCTGAAAATGTTAACAAATGAAAAATCTTCCATGCTCATGGCTGGGAAGAATCAACATTGTTAAAATGTCTATGTTACCCATAGCAATATATAGTTTTAATGCAATTCCTATCAAAGCTCCATTGTCATATTTTAAAGATCTCGAAAAAATAATACTTCATTTTATATGGAATCACAAAAAACCTCAAATAGCCAAGACATTACTCAGAAATAAAAACAAAGCAGGAGGAATCATGCTACCAGACCTGAGACTGTACTATAAATTCAAAGATGAACTTGTACCTATGCTGCATAACCTATTCTATAACATTGAGAAGGAAGGAGCCTTCCCCAACATCTTCAATGAGGCAAACATCACTCCACCCTCAAACTAGGAAAGGACTCAACAAAAAGGAAGAACTACAGACCAATTTCACTAATGAATATCTATGCAAAAATACTCAATAAAATCTAAGCCTTTAGATTACAGCTATACGTTAAAAAAATCACGAATTATGATTAAGTAGGCTTCACTCCAGGAATGCAAAGCTGTTTTAACACACAAATGCATAAATGTAATTTACTGTATCAATAGAAGCAAAAACAAAGACAATATGATCTTCTCAATAGAAGCAGAAAAAGCATTGGATAAAATTCAGCATCCTTTTCTAACATAAGAAGATTTAAGAATATAGGCATAGACAGCACATTTCTTAAAATGATTGACGTCATCTATGACAAACCCACAGCTAATATCATACTGAATGGAGTAAAACTGAATGGAGCTCACTTTGAACTGGAACCAGATAAAGTTATCGTCTATTGCCACTACTTTTTGACACAGTTCTGGAGGTTGTAGCCAATGCAATTAGGCAAGAGAAGGATATAAGGAGCATCCAAATGAGGGCCCTGGTCTCACAGTACAAAATCAACATCCACAAATCAGTAGCTTTTATATGCTAATAACAGCCAAGTTGAGGAGCAAAACAAGGACACAATTCCCTTCACAGTGGCTTCAAAGAAACTGAAATACCTAGGACTATCTCTAATAAAAAAGGAAAAGGACCTCTACAAAAAGAAGTATGAAACCCTAAGAAAAGAAAGAAATAGCAGAGGGCATTAACAAATGGAAGAGAAGAACATAGCAAAAACAGCTTCTTTTGCTCTGGTAATCCATTGCCATTCTTCCATACATTTTCTATCTTTGTATGCTATTGACATCTTTCATCTCAAGTCCTCCCCTACATCACTCTTTTCCTTTGTTGACTTTTGTCTCCATTTTTTTTTTCTGAGACAGAGTTTCACTTTGTTACCCTGGGTAGAGTGCTGTGGCATCATAGCTCATAGCAACCTCAAACTCTTGGGCTTAAGCCATTCTTTTGCCTCAGCCTCCTAAGTGGCTGGGACTACTTGGCCACAATGGCCAGCTATTTTTAGAAACAAGGTCTCACTCTGGCTCCGGCCCAGGCTGGTCTTGAACTGACGAGTTTAGTCAATCCATCCACCTTGGTTCTGGGATTGCAGGAATGAGCCACTGGGCCTGGCCTTCTATTTTTTTTTTTCACTGTCATTTTTCCCTACTGGTGTTTTAGAGAGAGAGTAGGCATTAATACGTACATTCAGTCTACCTCATTGATCAGAGTCCCATGCGTTCATTTCTACATCATCTCCTTACATGTTTAACAAGTGATAATATTAGGCATGATATGGTAATTTCCATTGGTAGTCTGAATCCTTACCTCTCAATTTCAGTAAATCCTTCCACCCTAAGGTGTACATATACCAGTCTCTAGGCCCTACCAGCTTCTATAAATTTGAACATATTCCTTGTTCTAAGTTCTACCCTGTTTTATTTTATCACCTTGTTTGGAGGTTGGTTCCCATGATTAAGTATCACTATATATAAAATGTAACTTGCATTCTGAGCACATTGTAGTTAAGAGTAGAAACATATGACAAAGTTAGATTCAGTATTTTCAGCTATGGTCACCTGTGTTTCCAAGCACTAAAATAATGAGATTGATCTAAAGTAAATTCTCATTCTATCTGTCTGGAATTTTCTGGCCTACTATTAGGAAGTTAAACCCACATGCAAAGTACATACTAGACATAATGAAAGATAATAAAAATTTGTATGGAGTGGCCACACATCGATCCAGGAAGATTTAATATCTAAGAAAGAATATATGTTTAGGAGGAAAGAACATGGAATCATAGAATCATAAAAAAAAATGCAGCTGGAAGCAGCTCATGTTTTTTAGCTGTCAGTGAATCTTTGGCCATACCTTTGCTTTGTTTTATAGCTTTCTTTGGCTCTATAAAGTATCTTGACACACTACCTGAGACCTGTGGCTTGCTATCTACTCTGTTTTTTTAAAAAGTAAGCAAGATGCTATTTTAAAAGGCACTAAGGCATCACTGTTAAATTATACCCACTGTATGTGCAGATAGCCATACACTGAGCTCATTCCCACTTACTTGTTTAGCTTTAATTTATTTCTGATTTAGGAGGGCAGTGGTGATCACCATGATATAATAAACTTGAAACTTGGATAGATGTAGAGACCTGAACAATCTTCCTTATACAGTCTAAGTGTTACTTTGTATTTTACAGGTCAACAATTTTACTGGGAATCCAGGTATTCTATTCAAATGAAGACTATGTAATAACTTCAAACATAGCTCCAATAACTTAGCATATTGAATGGGACGTAGTTGCTCAATAGCTGTCCATTACTCTACCTCACTAAGTGCAAATTGCCAGTTCCCACATAAAATCCTCTGTCATAGTGTTGCAATGCTCTAAATGTCCTTGTTCCAGATATTTCTTATCTTTCTACCATTAGCATAAATGTGCCTTTCTCAGAGAAATCTCTACTGATCGCTGCCTCTAATGTCACAAGTGACAACACCCATTTTTATTTTCTTTTTGTATTCATAAAGGCTTTATATATTCTTATTAATTTATTTATCTAATAGAAATGTGTAATTATATTTTGTAAGTTGTTTTCTTCTCAGTACTCATAACAGTGTTCGGAGTATAGTACACATATGCATGTTTCCTTATTCCACAGAGACAGGGATCTTGCCTGCCTTGTTCATGTGGTAGCTTTGAGATTTTGCACATAATATGTCCTTTATATGTGTTAAGTTAATTAGTAAATAATTTTGCTTTAAAATTTAATGTCTAATTGTATTGAAATATTAAATGTAAAGTACTCCATTGTTAGTATTTTCCCAAGACAATGAAAACTTACATTCATAAACACACACACTAACATCAATGTTTTTAGAGACCTTACTAATAATTGAAAAACAATGGTAAAAACATAAATTTTGATGAATGGATAAAGAAACTATGGTACATCTATTCATACTACTCAGCAAAACACAAAACAGCACACACACAACATGAGTGAATCCTAAGTGTATAATTCCAAGAGAAAGAAGCCAGATCCAAAAGACTATATGATCAAAAAAAAAAAAAAAAGACTATATCATCTATGTTTCCATTTATATGACCTTCAGGAAAAAGCAGTGCTATGGAAATACAAAATAGAGCAACAGTTTCTAGAACATGGAGATAGGAAAGGGTTTTCTCTTACCATGGGCAGTGTGAGTAAATTTGGAGGACTATCAGACCATTCTATTTCATGATGGTTGTACTGCTTACATGTTGTATGTGTCTGTCAAAATGATCAAAACTCTATTCCAAACGTACTACTTTATATCTCCATTAAAAATAAGTAAATAGATATTATATGTTATAGCTGAAAAAAACTACAAAGCTGTTACATAACTGAATTACTATTTCATTCTTATATTTTTTTGCCTGCCGGTATAAAATGGTCTCAACACAGCAGACAGAGTGACCTAAGAAACATTTTATTTATTTTTTTAACTTCTAAAAAAAATTCAGAATTGTATGAGGATACAAACATTTTGATTACATGTGTCACTTTTATACTCTTTGATTCAAGATTATAATCATGTCCATACATCAGATAGTGTACATTACACTGGTTAGGTATGAAATTACATATTCCCCTTCCCCCGCTTCCACTTACTTGCAAAAATCCTCAACAAAATAATAACAAATATAATTCAAAAAGATCACTCACCATAATTAAGTGGGATTAATTACCAGGAATGCAAGGAAGTTTTAACCTATGCAAATCAATAAATGTGACATATCACATTAACAGTACCAAGGACCAAAAAAAAAAAAAAAAAAACCTATAATAATTTTAATAGATGCTGAAAAAGTATTTGACAAAATTTGCTATCCCTTCACAATTAAAAGCCTTTCAACAAATGAAGTACAAAAAGAACATACCTCAAAACACTAAAAGCCATCTATGAAAAACCCACAGATAACATCAGTGAATACTGAACAGAGAAAAATTGAAATCTTTTCTTCAAATATACGTAAAAAAATAGGATGTCCATTTTTACTGCTTTTATTCAATATGCTACTAAAAGTTGTAGCCAAAGCAATTAAGCAAGAGAAAGAAATAGAGGACATCCTAATTGGAAAGGAAGCATTAAAATTATCCTTATTCTATGATAATATAATCTTATATTAGGAAAACTTAGATAGCCAAAAAATGTATTAGAACTGATAAATCAATTCAGTAAAGTTGAAGAATACAAAACAAACAGACACAATCAGTAGCATTTCTGTACACCGATAAAAACTTACCTAAAAAAAATTAATAATGCAATTCTATTTACTATAGCTACCGAAAAACAATAAAATACTCAGATACATTTAATCAAAGAAATGAAAGATTTTGGCAAAGAAATGTAAAACACTGCTGAAAGAAATCAAAAAGGACACAAAAAGTATATCTCCTTCTCATGAATTAGAAGAATTCATATTGTGAAAATATTTATACTACCCAAAGTGATATATAGACTGAAAGACATCCCTATCAAAATGCCAAAGGCAAAGGTTTGGGGGTGTAATATATCAAAATCACAGTCAGCAAAAACAAGCATAGACAAATAGGATTACACTAAGCTAAAAAGCTCTGCGTAGCAAAGAAAATAATCAACAGAGAGAAAAGACAATCTACAGTACAGGAAGAAGTATTTGCAAACTATCCATCTGACAAGACATTAATAATCAGGATACAGAAGGAATATAAACAACTCAACAGCATAAAAACAGACAATATAATTCTAAAGTAGGCAAAATATCTGATAGATAAAGCTTAAAAGAATCCATAAAAAAGACTAACAGGGAGATGAAAAAATGAGGAGCAGCACTAATCATCAGAGAAATTCAAATCAAAACTACAATGAAATATTAATTTTTACCAGTAAAAATGGGTATTATCAAAAAGAAAATAACAGATACTGGAGGACAGAGAAAGAGAAACATTCATACACGGTAGGAGGGAATGTAAATTAGTACAGTCACTGTGAAAGGAAGTTTGAAGGTCCCTTAAAAAAACTGAAATAGACTTACCACATTACCCTGAAATCCCACTGCTAGATATATATACAAAAGAAAGGAAATCAATACAATGACAAGATACCTACACCCATATGTTTATTGTAGCATTATTCACAGAAATGAAGGTAAGAATCAACCTAAGTCTGTATCCATGGATGAATGATAAAGAAAATGTGGTATTTATATACAATGGAATATTATTAAACCATGAAAAATAATGACGTCCTGTCATTTGTAGCAACGTGCTTAGCTTTGGATGCCATTATGTTAAGTTGAATAGACCATGCACAGAAAGACCTATATTATGTGTTCTCACTCATACATGTGTGCTAGTAAAGTGTATCTCACAGAGGCAAAATGTTATTTAAGAAGTTGAGAAGGGTCAGAAAGAGGGAGATGAAATTAGATTGGCTCATGGGTATAAAAAACACAGTTAAATAGAAGGATTAATTTATTATTTAATAGCACAGGAGCATAGCAAAATTAACAATAATTGATTATATATTTCAAAATATTTAGAGGAGAAATTCTGAAATGTTCCCCCCACACAAAAAATGATAATCTGTTGAAGTGATGGATATCTCGATTACCCTGATTTGATCATTACACATTGCATGCTTGTATCAAAATATAACATGTATCCCATAAATATGAAAAACTATTATGTATCATTAAAATATATACTTTTCAACTTACATATACGTAACAGGAATTCTGAAAGAAGGTTAACAAATAAAATGAAGGATTCAATGACTCTTGAAGTGCTTAGGAGCACTTTCCCGACCACTGTATAAGGAGGGAGACCTAAACATAGTGTAGATATTTTGCTGAATCAAGGACAAAGAGATAAACATTCCATGATGCTGAGGCTCTAAAGAGGAAGTAGCTATAAAGGAAATGGGTCCATAAATCTGCATAGGATACCTGAGTATCTTTTGTGGAATATATAGCCATGCAAGTATAAGGTCCAATTGAAGTTCTATTATTTGGATATAATCTGCATTCTTATCTTTTTAATGAAATGTTTAGCATAATGGTGATTCAATCTTGAGCTGTATCTTCTTGATCCAAAATAGTAAGTTGAAAAATATGAAGTTTATTCACTTTGTTGATTGTTTTCACATGTTCTGTAGTTTTGCTTTCCCACTAAATTAGAATCTTCTATTGTTCTGGAAAAACAGAAGATTGTCCTTTAGAAATATCTTATTAGGCAAAGTGGATAGATGAAATGTGTAGGCATGATATGAACCTTTCCCATTTCAAATTTCAGGGATGATTGGTGGTCAAAGGCAAGCATTATGTAGGCTCCACTTACAGGTATGCTAACGTATTTCAATTAAGGAGAGCTATACCTACGCAACTGAGGAGGAAAAGGATTTGTCAAAGCGTCAAATGATTTACCTCCAGTAAAAACTACATTTCCTTGTCCCAAATACTATGATTTATTTAGTAAAAGGAGGGTGTCATCAAAACCCAGACATATTAGTGTTCTTAGGGAATGTGAATAGCATAATTATTCCTTGACAAGTAAACACATTCAGTGGTTTCTCCATGTGCTTTCTTACTATAAATAATTGTTCCAATTAGTGTTATGCAAACAGCATACACAGGCTCAGGTAAGATGCAATTTAAAGCAATGTAAGCACAATTATTTTTTTATTCTCAGTAAAATAAATTGAAGTTAGGTAGGGAACAGGTTCATGACAGAGCCATACAAGTGCAGGTGGCAAACCAATCTGAAAATTACATAGCCAAATTAGGTCAACAAGAAGAATATAATCTGTAGGCAAATCAATCTAATTATCATTATCATCACCAATACTTTGTATTAAGCAATAATGAATAATGACCCAAGATTACTATTTAATTTGGTTTGGAATGAATCCTAAAGTATGGGACTTCCTTAATTATAAAGTGTAGAAAAAATGCTAATTATGTAGGAATAACCACAATATACCCCTAATGTTGACATTGTTTATTTTTTTCAAGTGGCATTTAACATCAAATGTATCATTTAAAGTTCACAATGGCAATATGTTTAAGATCTTATGCTCTGAAGTCAGACTGCTTTGAGTTCAAATGCTGACTCTGAAACTTGCTCTCTGTGAACCTTAGTTTTCTAGCCTTAGTTTGTGGACTAATAACAGAACCTACTTCTTAGGAATGTTTAAGATAAAAATCAGTGAAGAACCTATGGACAGTTAAAATAAGTAAAGAGCCTAGGGCTGATTGGTGTTGAAGCAGGACGCAAACACATTCAACTTCTAGAGTCCTTTCTTCCAACCATGTATCCTGTTGAAACTAATCAACTTTGTCAGGAGAGCTAGAAAGCAACCATAGATCAGACATGAATGAATGGGTGTAACTGTGCCCCCAGGAAGATTTTATTTCCAGAAACAGGTGTTGGGCTGGACTTTTCTCTCAGGCCCTAATTTGTCATATGAATCAGAGAATGATGACTTGAATTCAGCCTTTGAATTCTTTGAATACTTGAAATCCAGTATTCTTTCCAGCTTCTCCTAGCTATCGTTCTCCTATATTATCATTGGAAACAACTGTGAATTACCTCTTGTGATCTTTATGACTGTTTCCAGCACTGATGGTCCAAGGGTCTACCCCCAATGCACACTCCAATGCATGTGAAGATGATTTACTGACTGTCAACGAGAAAAAATTACAACAATTTTTTTTTAAAGTTCTAAGCATGGTACACATGGATCAGATCACGATAAAAATTTGGCTTTGACCCCTCATTCTCTGCTCAAATCAGAATTTTGTATTTATTTGAGAGGGAACTATATGTTTGTTCCTAGAACCCTTCACACTTTTTATTTTCTGGCTGCCAGGTGATGCTCATAGGTAGAAAGACCATATATCCTTGTTTGCCTATGAAAGCACCATTATGTGTACATGTCTATTATGCTTATCTAACTATGAATAATATTTTTTCTCTCTTCTAGAAATGTTCTAAAGTACATGAAAAAATATTGGGATCATCCTGTTAATAAAAGATAGGACCCAAATCTATGGATTTCTACCTGTCTTTGGAAGATGCAAAATTTTTACCCCCAAATAAAGAAGGCACATATAGATGAATGATTGAATGATTCCCATCTAAGATTCCTTTCACTTTAGTAAAAAAGTAATTGAGTACCTAATATGTGTTACGTACTATGAAAAGACACTGAACATAAACTACACTTCCAGAAGTTTCAATTTTAATTTTGGAAAGAGATCATGAATGCTTATATAAACTCATTATCCAAGTGAAGTCTTTAATTCTGCAGACTTAGGCCATCTTTTCATACCTTCCATCATTATGCATTCCACATGACCCAAAGTCCCACTAGGGCACAACCAAGGTACACCCTTTTGCTCCTATCACCAGCATCTGGTCTTGCTTACTGTGTACTAAATGAGCACTAAGTAAATACTGTGGAATGAATAACTCAGTAGTAGTCAAGGGTTTCCTCATCAAGCATTGATTTGTATATTTTCATACTGCTCTGAAAAATGAAAGTAAATTATTTTATAGAATTTAAAAGACTTCTATAAATAGTTGAAAATACTTATCTTCATATTCTGTACTTACTGTATTGTGAGAGCTTTAGGCTCAAAGTTAAACTCATAAGTTATACAGCACTTAATCCTTAAAATCACCCTATGAGGTAGGAGCTACAAATATATATGTATATATATTAGCTTTATTATGGATAAGCTCAAAGAATTTAGGGAATTTATTCAGGGAACATAGTAAGTGGTAGAGACAGAATTATATCCCATTTTATATCCCATTCTACATGGGAATTATATTCCATATAGATTGAAAATATTGCTTCAGCTGTTAGACATAGTATAATTTAGATACATAAAAACTCAAAGATAGTTTGATTAAAATGCTTGATTTCATACTTTTGATATCACTACTGCAAATATCATAGGGGCCATGCTTACCCTAAAAATTATGTGTTGTTCATCTAAAATTCAAATTTAACTATGTATGCTGTATCTTTATTTGCTAAATATAGTAACACTATATGCTATTGATTCTGTAAAGAATATGTGAATAGAAAAACATAAATAAACTAACACAGTTCCCATCTGAGTTGTTTTACATCTCATCCCTGGCTTCATGATCATGGATAAATGTGGACAAAAGAACATATTCTCAGTGCAATTCTGACAAAATACAGTGAAGGCACAGATATTTTCCATTCAGCTCTCATGGTGCTGATTATATGATCAACCAGAAAGTGTGGATACCCAAGTGTCCCTTGAGCAATCAATATATTGAGCCTTGAACCCTCACTGCTCAAGTTAATGCCTGTGTATATAATTCCTCCTGCTTTCTTTTTATGGTGCTGCGATGTAGTACAAAGTGCAGTTATAAAAGTGAACCACCTATAAACTATAGCAATAACCATAAGCAGGTAGAATGGGGACCAGCCAGAAACCTAGTATAGGCTGTCTATTGAGAAGCCTAAACCTAGTTCCTCACTCAAAGTTTCTGCCATCTCTTCCCAGAGAAATTAGAGCAAATATGTATAAAACTCATTATATAAAAAATATTTGCTAAGTTTTTGGAATCAGGCTTCTGATTCCAATTTCCTAAAAATGTCCCAGATTTTCTTTGTAAAACTATCCTTATCCTTATTCCAGATTTGTTCAAACCAATGATTGTAAAACGTCTGTCACATTCTTGCAGTTAAATAATTTGCTTAGGGAAAGATATATGACCCTATATGAATCAATGAGATAGTAAGAAGCATTTATTTCTGGAGAGAAAAATATCCCCTCTATTCTATGGAAGTGTTTGTAAGAAACCTTTCCTCTCTCTTTGGATTTGGTGGCTTGGATGCCCCCAAATTTATGGTTTCATTTCATTTACTACTTGACGTGAGAGGCTAGAACCTCTTGGGGCCACTTGATGATGAGTCATTTTTGTGATGAACTACTTTAGCTTTGTCTGGGAATAAAGCTGATGGTACAGAAGGCAGAGAAGAGTAATTCACAAAGTATACATGCTCCAGGTGGCATAATATGAACTTCTGGATCAAACTTCAGCCAAAGTTTCTAGATCATTTTCCACCATGAGTTAATAAATTTTCTTCATTAGCTAAGCTGGTTTGAAATGGATTATATTTTGTCACTTGCAGAACAAAGACCTCTGACAGATATACCTATGTCTATTCATTGGTATTTCCATTTTCACCTACCCCAGGGAGAAAAATGTAAGGTGGCTTTATTAAAAGGCACAGACTACAAAAATGGAACACAGATTAGAACTGCGTGATAAGGAGATGTGTGTGGATAACGGGAAACATTGGACATGAAGTGGAGCCAGGAATGAGGCTCAGATAAAAGTGTAGATGGTGACATTTTTAGTCATGCATGTGTTATCAGCTTCCAACTATGCAATGCAAAGGAACAGCTTGTTTATTTACCCAACTCAGTGTCCTTCAGCTAAGTTCCACAAAATTTCTCAGGAGAATCACAAATTTTAAAATATGTAAAAGTGGAAGGTAATGGGAAGGAAAATGATCACTTTACAGTGGAGTAATTGAGGAAAGTTTCCTATAGAAGGTCCAACTTGAGCCTGAGCCATGAGAGATGGAGCAGGATGTATATGGAGGAAGAGAAGGAAATTTTGGGACAAGGGAACATCACCAACAAGTCTATTCCTGAGGTTTAAGTTGTGTAGAGAACTGTGAGGAGGTGAGTGTGAGTAAAGTTGAGAAATGTTATGGTAAAAATGCAGGATAGTTTGGAACTTAGTCAAACTGTACAGCAAAAAGCCAACACAAAATCAACATATCACACACACACACACACACACACACACACACACACACTCACTGTCTGTCTGTCTGTCTCTCTCTCTCTCTCTCTCTCCCCTACTATTAAGGATAGATGTTATCTAAAGGTTATCAACTAAGATTAAATTTCTTAGAATCTCAACATAAATCCAAGCCAGTGATTTTGGTTTGATGACAAATGGATAGTCCATGAATAAATATCGACTAAAAATAAAACTGAGAATAAACAAACTCCCCTGCAAAAAATAAACAACATATTGAGCTTATTTCTCCTGTTGTGTAAATTAGCCTTTAGGAGTAATTTAGGTAACTTTCACTCCTTAAGCCAGCGACTTGAATATGTAATAATATAATTCTTATTTTTATCCTGTCAAAATTATACATCAGAAGTTTCAACATCTTTTAAAAATCTGGTAGGATGGAGAGTGGGAAAATAATAATAGTAATACATGATTATAGGCAACAAATTTTTATTGTCATCATTCCAACTGAAGGGCTCTATTAACTGTCTCTGTCAGATACTTAAATTACAATACTTATAAATCACTCAGAAATCAAGAGTCATTAGCAGATAATGTGTAATACACAACCAAAGAGTACTTATGGATCTCAACTATATTCTGATACAAGTAGAAAACTAATTCTATAACCTTAAGCAAGTGAATTAATTTCTCTGAGACATGGGTCCATAATTTTCAAAAGAGGTACAATAGTAACTATCTATTAGGGTTTTATGAAGATTAAGTGAAAAAATATATAGCAAGTGCCCAGCAGGAGTAATAACCATTTGAATAATTAGTAAGCAAGTTATGTGAATTATTTTAATTTTCATTGAAACTCTAAAGAAGTTTTTCCCCTCTCTAGAGATAAGTAATCTGAGACACAGAGAGGTTTATCAATTTAACTAATATCATCATTTAAAAAAGTAATCCATATAGATTATTCTCTAAGAAGCATGCCAGATTAATATAACTTATTTTACTTCTATTTCTAAGGAACCAAAAAAGATTTTACATAGAATAACATTAAATGAATAAGGTAGTTGAAGTTATAGATTATTGTCTCTATTTTAGAAGACAGGTATAATGAAGTTATAATAAAATTTAATATATTAACTCAATATCTTATTATAGAAGAAATTACTAGCTTTATTTAATTGTTAACTACTTTCACAGTTCTCAAACTTTAGAAGTTAGACGAATCACCTCAGGAACCTGTTAAAAATACAGATCACTAGACCTAATCCTTAGAGATTAAGCCTTGGGAGAAGTCCAGGAATTTCAATTTTAACAGGCACTATAAGACATTTTAGTAAAAGTTGTTTAAAAGTTACATGTGGGGGGAGGAGCCAAGATGGCGGTCTGTAGCCAGCTTTCTGCAGACACTCCTGTCCAGAAGGAGAGTTAAAGGACAGAAATTTAGCAAGAAAGCCAACGGTTTGGAGCTGAGCCAAGAGACAAGGTCGAGGAACGCA
>CAUYON010184664.1:0-14448 GCA_963573935.1 Arctocebus calabarensis
GGGCGCCTGTAGTCCCAGCTACTTGGGAGGCAGAGGCAAGAGACTCGCTTGAGCCTAGGAATTGGAGGTTGCTATGAGCTGTGATGCCATGGCACTCTATCCAGGGTGACAGCTTGAGGCTCTGTCTCAAAAAAAAAAAAAGAAAAATAGGTAGGCCTTGTGGCAGGTGCCTGTAGTCCCAGCTACTCGGGAGGCTGAGGCAAGAGAACCGCCTAAGCCCAGGAGTTGGAGGTTGCTGTGTGCTGTGTGACGCCACGGCACTCTACTGCGGGTGATAAAGTGAGACTCTGCTTCTACAAAAAAAAAAAAAGAGAGAGAGAGAGAGACTCAGCAGCTAGGGCACTGGCCACATACATCAGGGCTGGCCAGTTCAAACCCAACCTGGGCCTGCCAAACAACAATGACAACTACACAATAAAAATAGCTGGACATTGTGGAGGGTGCCTGTAGTCCCAGGTACTGAGGAACCTGAGGCAAGAGAATCACTTAAGCCCAGGAGTTTGAGGTTTCTGTGAGCTGTGATGCCACAGCTCTACCAAGGGCAACATAGTGAGACCCTATCTCAAAAAAAAAAAAATAGAGAAACTCATTAATACTTTTTTGTACGTTGATTGTATGTTGAGATGGTGACATTTGGATAAATTGGATTAAATAATGTTAATTTCATGTGCTTCTTTTTACTATTTTAATGTGGCTACTGAAAAATTTTTTTTTTTTTTTGTAGAGACAGAGTCTCACTTTATCGCCCTGGGTAGAGTGCCGTGGCGTCACACTGCTCACAGCAACCTCCAGCTCTTGGGCTTAAGCGATTCTCTTGTCTCAGCCTCCCGAGTAGCTGGGACAGGCGCCCGCCACAGCGCCCGGCTATTTTTTTGTTTTGCAGTTCGGCCGAGGCCGGGCTTGAACCCACCACCTTCGGTATATGGGGCCGGCGCCCTACTCGCTGAGCCACAGGAGCCGCCCTGGCTACTGAAAATTTAACATTACATTCTTGTCTCCTGTTCTATTTCTATTGGATGGTGCTAGTCTAGATAATTTGCTGATTTTGTATTATTTCACACCATTTTTAGAGACAGATTCTCACCCTAGGTAGAATACCGTGGCGTCACACAGC
The DNA here is from genome assembly GCA_963573935.1 of Arctocebus calabarensis. Taxonomy (NCBI): domain Eukaryota; kingdom Metazoa; phylum Chordata; class Mammalia; order Primates; family Lorisidae; genus Arctocebus; species Arctocebus calabarensis. Next base: position 1,115 of record CAUYON010184664.1, read on the forward strand.
TCACAGCTATCTCCAACTCCTGGGCTTAGGCAATTCTCTTGCCTCAGCATCCCGAGTAGCTGGGACTACAGGCGCCCGCCACACGCCCGACTATTTTTCTGTTTTTGCAGTTCGGCCGAGGCTGGGTTTGAACCTGCCACCTTCAGTATATGGGGCTGGCGCCCTACTCGATGAGCCACAGGCGCCACCCTATTTTGTATTTTTTATTATCTCCCTCACACACCCAGAATGCTTACTTTTGGAAGGTAGGCACATACTTTGTTCACCGTTTGGTTTTGTTTGTCCCGGGTTTTTAGAACCTGGGACGTAATAGGTGTTGAAATACTTCCGTAATCCACTCCCCACAGCCTCAGAAGATCAGGAAGAGAGCCTCGGAGCAGCTGGGTTTCATCCTTGATGCTCTGAGGGTCGCTGTAGGATCTCAAATGGAGCTCCTTCTACCCTACCCCATGAGGTGACCTGGTAGAACCTCAGGAGTCCTTGACACTGTGTTGGGGAATGGGTCTGGGGTCTGCCTGCAGGTGTGCAATGCTGCCTGGGAGGGCTGTCCCCACACCTTTTGGAAGCGGGGAGCGAGAGGCACTACCCTGTGAAGGCACAGGGCACGGACTCTACGAGGAGCAGCTTGATTCTCTATGACCCCCTCGCCTGTCCCCACAGGGACACAGGCTCAGTCCTGGCGGACAGCGGGCCGCGTACCTGAGAGCCGGCCTCGTTGGCAGGGGTGTGGGGGGGCGGGGTGGTGGGGGTGCGTGCTGTTGTCCGCGTGAAGGGTGTGGGTGTATGTATCCAGCTCAGGCTCACACAAGGTCACTGTGTCAAGGCAGAGTATCGGAACACTTTCTCTTTCCTTACGATTCGATTGCGGCTCCGAAAGCCCCTTCCGCAAGGGACTTCCCTTCGCGCCTGACTCACGCTGCCTCATGCGTGTGACTCAGGTCGGCGCCGCGCCAGCCTTGCGCTCCCCGCCCCCCGGCCAGCTACCGAGCTGCCGCCCGCCGCAGCAAGCAGGGGAAGGACAGGCAGGCGATGCAGGCGGGAGTGCAACTGGGGCGCTGAGAGGCCAGGAACAGAGCCAGAGGAAAGAGTTGTAGAGAAATTGAGCATTAGGAGGATGGATGGAAAGTGAAAAGAAAGAGCCTGCTATAGGGGGAGGCTGAGAGAAATGAAGACACAGACTGAAAGAGGGAGACAAGAAGACGGAAAAGAAATGGTAGAAGAAAGAGACAGAGTGGGAAGGACACAGAAAAGAGAGGCTAGGCGGTATGACGGGGAGGCAGACGAGGAGGCAGACGAGGTAGGAGTGTGAGTGGAGTGAGGAGAAAGGGATGGAAGAGGGGAGCCCTCCCAGCGCCCTGGGCTGGGGGGGACCTGTCTTAGCAGGCTGGCCCAAGGGACCAGGACCTCAGAGCCTTCTTTCCTCTAGTTCTACCTTCCCAGCTGTGTCAGTGGCCAAGTTATCTCATGTCTCTGAGTCTCAATCTTCTCATCTGCAAAATGGAATGAAGAAGGATAATCCTGCACTCCCTACCCCCATGCTCCTTACTCTTACTTCATCCACTCCTCCTCCTCCCCATTCATCCCTGTGCCAGTGGGGCTAACCTCTTGGCCTGGGTCCAGGGACTCCCTTGTCAGCTTTCTTTCTTTCTTTTCTTTTCTTTCTTTTGTCTCACTTCTTTGCCCTCAGTAGAGTGCTGTGGCATCACAGCTCACAGCAACCTCCAGTTCTTGGGCTTAGGTGATTCCCTTCCTTCAGCCTCCAGAGTAGCTGGGACTTACAGGCACCCGCCACAACGCCAGGCTATTTTTTTGTTGTTGTTGCAGTTTGACTGGGCCTGGGTTTGAATCGCAACCCTCGGTATATGGGACCAGCGCCCTACTCACTGAGCCACAGGCACCGCCCAGTCAGCTGGCTTTCTTTTGGTCAGCACCCCATGCAGGAGATCTAACAGAAGGAGAAAAAGAGAGACAGAGTGCTCCTGGCCCTGCCCTGACCCTCCTTTTGTCCCTGGTTTGGCTGCGTCTGTCCCTCCATAACATCAGCTCAGAAACAGCCTTTTTTACATTGCTTCAGCCCTGGGAATCACAGTGACTTCTCACCATTGCTGATGTCAACGCTCACGTTGATCCCCTTCATGCTGCCACTACCCCTGCAAAGAGCCATTCTATTAAAGCCTCTTAAACCCTCTGGGTTGAATTCCATTCCCTTCCTGGCCCTCCTTGCTATATAATAGGGTGAGCACTAAATGAGGGAGCACAGGGATGAGCATTCAGTAAGTGCTTAATAATTGCAGCTCTTATTATCCTGACTGCTCCTTCCAAGGATAGGGGTGGGCAGAGATGCTGATCATTAGGGGTGTTCATGTGTAGTGAACTATAGTTCTTTTCTTTCTTTTTTTTTTTTTTTTTAGTAGAGACAAAGTTTCACTTTATTGCCCTTGGTAGAGTGCCATGGGCACAGCCCACAGCAACCTACAACTCTCGGGCTTAGGTGATTCTCTTGTCTCAGCTTCCCAAGTGTCTGGGACTACAGGCGCCCACCACAACGCCTGGCTATTTTTCTGTTTTTGCAGTTCGGCTGAGGCTGGGTTTGAACCTGCCACCTTTGGTATATGGGGCCAGCGCCCTACTTGATGAACCACAGGGGCTGCTCCTCTTCTTTTTTTTTTTTGAGATAGACTCTTACTCTGTTGGCCCTGGCCAGAGTAACATGGCGTCAAAGCTCACAGCAACCTCCAACTCTTTGGCTCAAGCAATTCTCTTGTCTTGGCCTCCCAAGTAGTTGAGACTGCAGGTGTGTGCCACCGAGATGGGGGGGTCTGACTCTTACTTAGGCTGGTCTCCACCTCACGCCATTCTCTCGCCTTGGCCTCTCAGATTGCTAGGATTATAGGCATGAACCACCTTGACTGCTCCTTACCTGTAGTTCTTTTTATTTTTTTAGGACAGAGTCTTATTCTGCTGGCCCTGGGTAGAGTACCTTGGCATCAAGGCTCATAGCAACCTCAAACTCTTGGTCTCAGGTGATCCCCTTGCTTCAAGCCTCCCAAGTAGCTGGGACTACAGGCACCCACCACATGCCAGGCTATTTTTAGAGCCCAGGTCTTGTTCTTGCTCAGGCTGGTCTCTCCTGAGCCATGGTGACCCACCTTCCTTGGCCTCCCAGAGTGCTAGGATTACAGGGGTGAGCCACCTCTCGAGGCCCCATCTGTAGTTCTTTAAATCATCACAGTGAGTCTGGGAAGTAGGTATGGAATTATTAGCTTAATTTAAGTGAGAAACAGAAGGCTAAGACCTTTAAAAAGCAACACAATGGAGTAAGAGCAGTGACTAGAGTGGGTTATTTATAGCTGGGTGTTGTGGTTCATGCCTGTAGTCTCAGCTACTTGGAAGGCTGAGTCAAGAGAATCGCTTGAGCCCGAGAGTTTGAGGTTGCGGTGAGCTATGATTTCATAACACTCTACCCAGGGCCACAAAGTGTGACTCTGTCTCAAAAAAAAAAGAGGGCTCAGCACCTGTGGCTCAAGCAGCTAAGGCACCAGCCACATACACCTGAGCTGGCAGGTTTGAATCCAGCCTAGGCCCGCCAAACAATGATGGCTACAACCAACAAATAGCCGGATGTTGTGACGGGTGCCTATAGTCTCAGCTACTTGGGAGGCAGAGGCAGGAGAATCACTTGAGCCCAAGAGTTGGAGGTTACTGTGAGCTATGATGCCACGGCACTCTACCCAGGGCGACAGCTTGAGGCTCTGTCTCAAAAAAAAAAGAGAGAGAAAGAGTGGTTTATTTCCTGTGGGTAACAGATCAGTTTAGGGAGATGGCAGCTATGAATAGCAATAATAGTAGCTGGGGGTAGCTGAGATGTATCAATATTCCCAAGACACAATTATTATTATTATTATTATTTTTTGACAGAGTCTCAAGCTGTTGCCCTGGGTAGAGTGCCGTGGTGTCACAGCTCACAGTAACCTCAAACTCTTAGGCTTAAGCAATTCTCTTGCCTCAGCCTCTTAGGTAGCTGGGACTACAGGCGCCCGCCACAATGCTCAGCTATTTTTTTCTTGTAGTTGTCATTGTTATTTAGCAGGCCTGGGCTGGGTTAGAACCCACCAGCCCGGGTGTATGTGGCTGGCACACTAACTACTGAACTAAGGGCACTGAGCCCAGGTTGGTATTTTATAAGTGAAATACATGGAAGATACTATGTTTCTCCTATCACATGGCAAAAAGTTTTAAAATGATAATTCTCAATGCTGGCAATGTTTCAGCCCAGTGAATTTTCTCTAATGTTGCTGATGGGAATGAGTTGCTTTGACCTTTCTGGAAAGCAGCTGAGTCATATGTAGTACTTGAGGAGGGTTTAGCCCTTTGACCTGCTAATCCTATTTCTAGGAATCTCTCTTCTGATATAATTAGAAAAGGAGTCAGAGATTTTGGTACCAGAATCTGAAATTCATTTCATCATTGTTTATAATAATGATAATAACAATAATAAATGTAAACAGCAGAAATGTCCCAACAGGAGGGAATTGGTGAAATAAATTAAGAGTGAATTATGAGGCTTAGCGCCTGTGGCTCAACAGGCTAAGGCGCCAGCCACATACACCTGAGCTGGTGGGCTTGAATCTAGCCTTGGCCCGCCAAACTACAATGACGGCTGCAACCAAAAAATGGCTGGGTGTTGTGGGCATTGTGGTGAGCGCCTGCAGTCCCAGCTACTTGGGAGGCGGAGGCAAGAGACTGGCTTGAGCCCAGGAATTGGAGGTTGCTGTTAGCTGTGATGTCAGCTTGACAGGGTGACAGTTTGAGGCTCTGTCTCAAAAAAAAAAAAAAAAGAATTATGATACAATGCTTTATAAAAATTTATACAATTTTTTTTAAATGAAGTAAATGCCATTAGAAATTCTAAAGACTCCTAGAATTGCGCTGGTCATGGTCACAGTATACAAAATCAACACACAAAATTGCAATTGTCTGGGGCGGCGCCTGTGGCTCATCGAGTAGGGCGCCAGCCCCATATACTGAAGGTGGCGGGTTCAAACCTGGCCTCGGCTGAACTGCAAAACATAAAAATAGCCGGGCATTGTGGCAGGCTCCTGTAGTCCCAGTTACTTGGGAGGCTGAGGCAAGAGAATTGCCTTAGCCCAAGAGCTGTAGGTTACTGTGAGCTATAACACCACAGCTACTGAGGATGACAAAGTGAAAGAAAAAGACAAAAAAAAAAAAAAAAGACAGTGCTATTTGTAATAGCTCCAAAAAGAAAGAAAACAGGAAATACTTGGGTATAACACAACATATACAGGATGTTCTAACTTAACATACACAGGATGTCATGCTGAAAACTACAAAATGCCAATGAAAGAAATCAAAGAAGGCTCGGTGCCCATGCTCAGTGATTAGGACACCAGCCACATACACCAAGGGTTGCGAGTTCAAATCCAGTCTGGGCCTGCTAAACAATGACAACTACAACAACAACAAAATCGCCAGGTGTTGTGGTGGGTGCCTGTAGTTCCAGCTACTTGGGAGGCTGAGGCAAGAGAATTGCTTAAGCCCAAGAGTTTGAGGTTGCTGTGAGATGTAACACTACGGCACTCTATGGAGGGTGACATAGTGAGACTCTGTCTTGAAAAAAAAAAAAAAAAGAAATCAAAGAGATCTACATAAATAGAGAGACAAACTATGCTCATGGATTGGAAGACTCAACATAGTAAAGTTGTAATTTATTTCTTTCTTTTTTTTTTTTTTTTTGAGACAGAGCCTCAAGCTGTCACCCTGGAGAGAGTGCCATGGCATCATAGGTCACAGCAACCTCCAACTCCTGGGCTCAAGCGATTATCCTGCCTCTGCCTCCCAAGTAGATGGGACTACAGGTGCCTACCACAATGCCCGGCTATTTTTTTTGGTTGCAGCCGTCATTGTTGTTTGGCGGGCCTGGGCTGGATTCGAACCCACCAGCTCAGGTGTATGTGGCTGGTGCCTTAGCTGCTTGAGCCACAGGCGCCGAGCCTTCTTTTTTTTTTTTTTTTTGAGACAGAGTCTCGCTATGTCACCCTCAGTAGAGTGCAGTACAGTGCTATGGCGTCATAGCTCAAAGCAACCTCAAACTCTTGGGCTTAAGCGATTATCTTGCTTTAGCCTCCCAAGTAGCTGGGACTACAGGTGTCCACCACAATGCCCGGCTATTTTTTGGTTGTAATTGTCATTGTTGTTTAGCAGCCCTGGGCTGGGTTCGAACCTGTCAGGTTCGGTGTATGTGGCCGGGCACCCTACTCACTGAGCTACAGGCACAGAGCCAGTACAGATGTAATTTCTACACAAATGAATTAGTTTTTTAGGGCTTCCATTATAAAGTACCACAAACAAGGCAGCTGAAAACAACAGAAATTTATTGTCTCATAATTGTGGAGGCCAGAAGACTGAAATCAAGATTTGGGCTTTCTCTGAAGTCTTTAGGAGAGGATTTTTCTTTGCCTCTTTCTTGCCCCTGGTGACTTGTCCTCAGTCACTGGTGTTTCTCGGCTTGCAGTTGAAGCCCTCCAACTTCTGCCTCAGTTGTCATGCAGAGTTTTCCCCGTGTCTGTGACTCTGAGTCTCTTCTAAGGACATCAGACACACTAGATTAAGGGCCAGCCTATTTTATTATGACCTCATCTTAACTGCATCTACAATGGCTCTATTTCCCACTCAGGTCACATTTTGAGATATTGAGGTATCTGACTCCAGTGTGTCTTCTTGAGAGACACAAATTAACCCATAACAGTGATCTATAGATTTAATACAATTCCAATCAAAATGGTTGGAGAAATTTATGCTACCTGATTTTAGGATTTACTATATAGCAACGGTGTGGTATTGTAAGAGGAATGGACACATAGATCAATGAAACAGAATATAGAGTCCAGAAATAGATCCACACAACTATGGCCAATTGATTTTTTTGGGCTGAGTTCAAACCTGCTACTTCCAGTATATGGGGCCGGCACCCCACTCCTTTGAGCCACAGGCGCTGCTCCATTTTTTTTTTTTTTTTTGTAGAGACAGAGTCTCACTTTATCACCCTTGGTAGAGTGCTGTGGCATCACACAGCTCACAGCAACCTCCAACTCCTGGGCTTAGGTGATTCTTTTGCCTCAGCCTCCTGAGTAGCAGGGACTACAGGTGCCTGCCATACCACCCGGCTTTTATTTTTTTGTTTAGTTTTTGGCCGGGGCTGGGTTTGAACCCACCACCTCCACCTCGGCATATGGAGCTGGCGCCCTACTCCTTTGAGCCATAGGTGCTGCCCCTGTCTATTTTTTGGTTGCAGTTTGTCTGGGGCCAGTGCCCTACCCACTGAACCACAGGTGCCTCTTGGCCAATTGATTTTTGACAAAGGTATAACAGCAATTAAAGGAGAAAGGATGGTCTTTGCAACAAATGGCACTGGATTCATATGCAAACAAAACAAAAATATCACACGTATTCTAAAATACTAATAAAATTAATTCAAAATGAATCATAGATCTAAATGTAAGCCCTATAGTCTTCATGACTTCAAGCCCTGGGGTTAGTCAAAGAGTTCTAAAATATGACACTGAAAGGATCATCCATGAAAGAAAAAGTTGATGAATTGGCTTTTATCAAAATTAAAACTGGCTCGGTGCCTGTGGCTCAAGCGGCTAAGGTGCCAACCACATACACCTGAGCTGACGGGTTTGAATCCAGCTTAGGCCACCAAACAACAATGATGGCTGCAACCAAAAAACAGCCAGGTATTGTGGCGGATGCTCGTAGTCCCAGCTACTTGGGAGGCAGAGGCAGGAGAATCGCTTGAGCCCAGGAGTTGGAGGTTGCTATGAGCTGTGATGCCAAGGCACTCTACCCAGGGTGACAGCTAGAGGCTCTGTCTCAAAAAAAAAAAAAAAATTAAAACCTTTTTCTCTGTGAAAGACACTCCTGTAATCCTAGCACAGGAGAGAGCTGGGATATGGAGACAGGTGGATTGCTTGAGCTCAGGAGTTCAAGATCATTCTGAGCAAGAGCGAGAACCTGCCTCTAAAAATAGCTGGGTTTTGTGGCAGGTGCCTGTAGTAATAGTTACTTGGGAGGCTGAGCAAGAGAAGCACTCAAGCCCCACAGTTTGAGGTTGCTATAAACTATGATTCTACCGCACTCTACTGAGGGTGACAAAGTGAGACTCAAAAAAAGAAAAAAAAAAGAGGGGTACCCATAGTTCAGTGGTTAGGGTGCCAGCTACATGCTCTGGGGCTGGTGGGTTAGAACTCAGCCCTGGCCGGCTAAAGAACAACAGCAACAAGATAGCTGGGTGTTGTGGCAGGTGTGTAATCCCAGCTACTTGGGAGGTTGAGGCAAGAGAATCACTTGAGCCCAAGAGGTGGAGGTTGCTGTGAGCTAGGAGGCCACGGCACTCAGCACTTTACCAAGGGCAGCAAAGTCAGACTCTGTCTCAAAAAAAAAAAAAAAAGAAGGGAGTGGCATCTGTGGCTCTGTGGGTAGGGTACCAGCCCCACATACTGAGGGTGGCAGGTTCAAACCTGGCCCCAGACAAACTGCAACAACAACAACAAAAGAAATTAAGCAGCTCCAACATATAACAATTCATTTTGTGTTTAAAGGAAGAAAATGTTTTGTTTTGTTTTGTTTTTCTTTTTGAAACAGAGTCTCACTATGTTGCCCTTGGTAGAGTGCTGTGGCATCACAACTCACAGCAACCTCAAATTCTTAGGCTTAAGCAATTCTTTTTTTTTGTAGAGACAGAGTCTCACTTTATCGCCCTGGGTAGAGTGCCGTGGCGTCACACTGCTCACAGCAACCTCCAGCTCTTGGGCTTAAGCGATTGTCTTGCCTCAGCCTCCCAAGTAGCTGGGACTACAGGCGCCCGCCACAGGGCCCGGCTATTTTTTTGTTTTGCAGTTCGGCCGAGGCCGGGCTTGAACCCGCCACCTTCGGTATATGGGGCCGGCGCCCTACTCGCTGAGCCACAGGAGCCGCCCGGCTTAAGCAATTCTATTGTCTCAGCCTCCCAAGTAGCTGGGACTACAGGCACCCACCACAATGCCCAGCTATTTTTTTTGTTGCAGTTGTCATTATTGGTTGTTTTTTTTTTTAAATCACATTTTTTTCTTTTATTTTGTTGTTGTTGCAGTTTGGCCAGGGCTGGGTTCGAACTCACCACCCTGGGTATATGGGGCCAGCACCCTACTCACTGAGCCACAGGCACCACCCATCATTATTTTTTTGTCTGGCCCAGACTAGGTTCCAACCTGCTAGCCTTCATGTATGTGGCTGGCGCCCTAACCACTGAGCTACAGGTGCAAAACTGAAGAAAATGGTTTTTGTTCTGTTTGTTCAAGGCCTAGAACCTGAGATGAAAAGAAAGTAAAATGTAATGATTTTTCCAGATTCCAAGGATTGGATCAGGAAAGAATTTGCCTCCTTAACACATGGGGTCCCCTTTTATTTTAATTTTAAAAGATATAACTTTGCCAGGCATGGTGGGTCATGCCTGTAATCCTAGCACTTTGGGAGGCCAAGGTGGGTGGATTGCCTGAGCAAGAGTGAAACCCTCCTTTTAAAAATAGCCAGGCATTGTGGTGGACACCTATAATCTCAGCTACTTGAGAGGCTGAGCCAGGAGGATCACTTGAGCCTGGAAGTTTGAGGTTATAGTGAGTTAAGATGACACCACTGCACTCTACCCAGGGCAACAGAGTGAGACTGTCTCAAAAAAAAAAAAAGATGTTGGGCATTGTGGCTCATGCCTGTAATCCTCGCACTATGGGAGGTTGAGGCGGGTGGATTGCTTGGGCTCACAGGTTTGAGATAGAGCTAGATCCCCATCTCTACCAAAAATAAAAGAACTGAGGCAAGAGTATTGCTTGAGCCCAAGAGTTGGAGGTTGCTGTGAGCTATGATGTCACCATGGCACTCTACCCAGGGCGACAACGTTTAGACTATGTCACAAAAAAAAAAAAAAAAAAAAGGATAGAACTTGTTCTTTTGTAATTTAGATGCAGTGGAATGCTCTTTTGTTGAATGTTCTTGTGTTTTATCTCCCTGATTATAAAATAATACTTGTTGAGAAAATAGAACATAATGGGGAGAAATTGCAGTGGGTGGGGGTTTACTTCTGGTATAGCCACCAACTCTGTGACATCTCTATGGGCCTCAGCTTTCTAAGCTGTGATATTTTATAATGAAGAATAAACAAACACAGTAATAATAAAACCCTGTTACTGGGTAACAGTGTGGAGTATGCTTCAAAGATTGTCCTACATGCCTGGTCACCCCTTCTTCCTGAGTACTAAACTTCTGTATTTTTAGCTGAGCATATGACACATTTTGACCCTCAAAATAGACTGTGTTTCTTTGCCTCCCTTGCTAGATATGGTTAGTGGAAAATAAGCAAAATGTTTTTAGAGGGAAGGGATGTTTTCTTTTCTCTAGTTACTCCTTTCTAATGGCTAGATTGTGGATATGAGGGCTTGAGAGCTAGCAGCTATTTTAGACCATGAGGAAAGCTGGGGGATGAAAGCCACACACTGCAAAGCAAACAGATAGAAGGAGCCTGGGATGTTAGTACTGCAGGCCGCCACACCAACCCCGCACTGCCTGCTTCTGGCCTTCTAGAATGTGTGAGAGAAATATACTCTTGTCTAGTGTAATCCATTGCTATTTTTGGATTTTGTTCTTTGCAGCCTCATACAAGGCAGGAAAATCAGTGAGAAGACTGTTACAATAATTGAAGGGAGAGACCAAGAGGACCTGAACCAAAGTAGGAAGTGAATTTAAGAGACACTTGTCAGGGCCATGCCGAATTCCCAGTGCCTAAGGGACGTTCATGAGGGGTGTCGATTGCACAGATCTGAAGTTTAGCAGATGTCTGAGGAGATATGTTTAGAGAGGTAAAGATGTCCACAACTGCACGACCAAGAGGGGCTGGACTTTGTATGGTATGCATATTAGTTGTCTATTAATGAGTAACAAATTATTCCAAAACTTAGTGAGTGGAGCTCAAGGATCTGGGAGCTGCTTAGTTGGTGGTTTTGACTTGGGGTCACTCATGAAACTTCAGTGAGATCTTGGTCAGGGCTGTAGTCATCTGAAGGCTTGACAAGGGTTGGAGGAACCACTTCCATGATGGCTCATTCACTTGGTTGTTAGCTGTGGGCCTCCTATTAGGGCTTGAATATTCTCATGACATGGTGGTCAGTTTCCCCAGAGCAAGTGATCCTGGGCTGAAAGCAAGGCAGATGCTGCAATGCCTTTTATGACCTCTTTGGAAGACATAAACATTGTCAGCTCTGCATTATCCTATTGGTTACACAAGTCACCCTACGGAATGTGGGAGGGACTGTATCAGGGTATCAGTGCCAGGAGGTGTGGACCTTCGGGTATCATCACCTTGGAAGCTGGCTACCACACAAGGGGAGGACTGCTTCATGGATAGCACATCTGTAAGGGGAGGAGACAGGAGCTGACCTGCAGTGGGATTTACCCTGTGCCTGCTCGAGTCTGAAAGTTTCACAGGAGTAAAGATGAATGCCACTTCCAGGGTTAAGGGGGAAGGGCAGGGTCATGAAGTCCCAGGAACAGGGCAGTTGTGAGGAATAAGAGAAGTAGTGTGGGCTTGGCACCTGTAGCTCAGTGGTTAGGGTGCTGGCTACATACACTGGGGCTGGCAGCTCGAACCTGGTCTGGGCCTGCCAAACAACAATGACAACTACAACCAAAAAATAGCCGAGCGTTGTGGCCGGTGCCTGTAGTCCCAGCTACTTGGGAGGCTGAGGCAAAAGAATTGCTTAACCCCAAGAGTTTGAGGTTGCTGTGAGCTGTGATGCCACAGCTCTCTAACGAGGGCAACATAGTGAGACTCTATCTCAAAAAAAAACAAACAAAAAAACGAGAGAGAAGGGGTGTCTATAAGGCACAGGGCTCATAGTTAGTGCTCACTAAATGTCAGCTCCTGGTGAGGAGAGGGTCAGAGAGATTGAGGTTCAAGTCCCAGCTTTGTCACTTGGTCTTCACAGTGCCCTGGCCATTAAATGGGGATGCAAATATCCAACTTTATAGTGTTGTAGTAAGGATTAAAAGAGAAAATACAGGCTCCGCGCCTGTGGCTCAACAGGCTAAGACACCAGCCACGTACACCTGAGCTGACGGGTTTGAATCCAGCCTGGGCCCGCCAAACGACAATGACAGCTGCAACCAAAAAATGACCGGGTGTTGTGGTGGGCGCCTGTAGTCCCAGCTACTCGGGAGGCAGAGGCAAAAGACTGGCTTGAGCCCAGGAATTGGAGTTTGCTGTGAGCTGTGATGTCACAGCACTCTATCCAGGGTGACAGCTTGAGGCTCTGTCTGAAAAAAAAAAAAGAGAGAGAGAGAGAATACATGTAAAATGCCCACACTAGTGCTGGGAAATCTTTATTTATTTATTTATTTATTTATTTTTGCAGTTTTGGGCCGGGTCTGGGCTTGAACCCACCACCTCTGGCATATGGGGCCGGCACCCTACCACTTTGAGCCACAGGCGCTGCCCTGTGTCTTTTTCACTTAAGGTGCTCAATAATTAAATTAGTTTTTTTTTTTTTTTTTTTTTTTGAGACAGAGTCTTGCTCTGTTGCCCAGGCTAAAGTACAGCAGTGCAGGTCATCATAGGTCATCATAGGTCATCATAGGTCACTGAGGCCTTGGATTTCCAGGCTCAAGTGATCCTCCTGCTTGAATCTCTGGAGTAACTGGAACTAAACTACAGGTGCACACCATCATGCTCAGCTATTTTTTCTTTTCTTTCTTTCTTTTTTTTTTTTTTGAGACAGAGCCTCAAGCTGTCACCCTAGATAGAGTGCTGTGGCATCACAGCTCACAGCAATCTCCAATTCCTGGGCTCAAGCGAGTCTCTTGCCTTCGCCTCCCAAGTAGCTGGGACTACAGGCGCCCGCCACAACTCCCGGCCATTTTTTTTTTTTTGGTTGCAGCCATCATTGTTGTTTGGTGGGCCTGGGCTGGATTCGAACCCACCAGCTCAGGTGTACTTGGCTGGCGCCTTAGCCCGTTAAGCCACAGGCGCCGAGCCTCTTTATTTTTTTTTGAGATAGAATCTCACTATGTCACCCTCGGTAGAGGGCTGTGGCGTCACAGCTCACAGCAACCTCAAATTCTTGGGGTTAAGCGATTCTCTTGCCTCAGCCTCCCAAGTAGCTGGAACTACAGGTGCCCTCTACAACACCCTGCTATCTTTTGGTTGCAGTTGTTGTTGTTGCTTGGCAGGCCTGGGCTGGACTTGAACCTGCCAGCTTCTGTGTATGTGGCTGACACCCTACTCACTG
>CAUYON010184667.1:0-21576 GCA_963573935.1 Arctocebus calabarensis
GTCATCAGTTAACTTCTTATTTTTTTCCCCCCAAAGTCTCAAAAAATAGACAACTAACATTATATAAATAAAAGTAAAAGAGAGTTTCAAAAAACAGATCATGCCAAATCTTACAGACAATAGAAAAAGAAATATTTCAAAATCATTCTGCTTGATCCAGATACACCTGATATTTAAATTAGAGAAAATATTATTTTTATAAAGGGAAATTACAAACATATTTCACTTATAAGTGAGGATGCAATATCCTAAACAACATATTAACAAAGTTGAATTAAAAATTAATGTTTAAGTAATGTACTTTGGTTAAAACTGAATCCAATTTATGGGAGAATTAGTCATTATTTTCTTTCCTTTTTTTTTTCTTTCCCTCACCACCTCCCTCCTTCTCTGTCTGCTCTCTCCTTCCCCCATGCCCCACTGTGTCATTAATTGTCATTTATTGTCCTCATATCAAAGTTGAATACATAGGATTCATGCTTCTCCATTCCTGTGATGTTTCACTAAGAATAATGTATTCTACCTCCATCCAAGTTAGTACAAACGCTGCAAAGTCTACATTGTTTTTGATGGAATAATATTCCATGGTACACATATACCATGGCTTACCAATCCATTCCTGTGTTGAAGGACATTTAGGCTTTTATTATAAAGACACTTGTACTAAACTGTTTATCGCAGCCCAATTTATAATTGCTAAAATGTAAATCTATATTCTTTAGCGAAAGTGAATGAACAAGTGGGGCTTAAACCCAATAGAGACACTTAAACATTTGGTCTAAATAAAGAGAAACTAAGGTCATTTGCAACATATGAAATAAGTAGAAAAAAGTTTATTTTAAGTAGTTAACTAAAGTTGAAAGAGAGTTATATACTAAGTTCTCACTAAAATTTTCCTAAACAGTTAGGCTGTGAACTTTCGAGTCGAGTTTACTGCATTATGAAATGAAAGAAATTAATCAAGACAATGACTATTCTTTTCACACATGCCAATGTAAGAGATACGTGGAAGAATGCAGAATTTGGTGATTAGTGTATTTTAGTAAAATGGATAGGCTGTAGAAGGTGGAAGAGATTACTAAATGACTTTACTTAGATAACATACTTTATGGCATTTCAGGGCCCTGAAAGACCAGCCTGAACTTGAAAGTGCAAAAAACAAAACAAAACAAAACAAAACAGAAGTGATGCTGACTTGCTTAACCAAGTACAGGTAATTCATTCTCAAAATGATAACAATGAAGTAGTAGGTGACAACAGGAAAAAAATGCCATTTCCGTCATTAAATCACCTAATACAAATACAGGTTCCTAAGCTCTTATTATAATGACATGAATTTTTCACAAAGTTTGTATAAATGAGAAAAAATAACAAAACAACAATAAAAAAAAACAATTCTGCTAAAAAAAAAAAAAAAAAACTCATTTGGTATTGAAACTTGACCTGAGGCTATTAATAATTTTCACTTAGTTCATTAGAATGACAACTTATATGCTTTACTTTAGAAATATTTAATGTGTTTTATTCCAGGATACTGCAACAGATCCCACTGAGAAGATAAAATGTATTACACTCTATTACCTTTCCAAATCCAAAAATTCAATTCCAAAACACATTTGACTTAAAGGGTTTAGTATAAGAGACTGCAGAGCTGTCATAGCTCTGTAAAGCCTTTCCTGAAAAATCTTCCACTCTCTCAGTGGTGCCTTTCTCCGTGCTGCCCCATTATTTCTTACCAATATGTCTATCATTAAAGATCATGTTTCAATGCTTTGACTGTTTCTCCATTCATTTTGAGCAATCTGAGAAGTGATCAGGTATTTTTTCACCTGGCACAATACCTAGGTACCAACCTAGTTCATAGTAGGGAGAGAGTGAGTGAGTGGATGAGAAGGCACAAGGTAAATTTTGCTTATATTCTTTTTGGTTGAGTGGACTTAACTACCTACTATGAAAACCGAAAAAGTACATATTGTAGATTTACAGTTATTTAAGAACTAAAAATAATAATACAAGGAGAGTGAAGAAAAATGTTTCTGTATCTTCTCCAGGTCACTCGTTCTTAATTGTTATTTATTCCTTTTAAAATAATCTACAATTCATATGCTCAATATATACAGAATTAATCCTTTATTAAAAGATGATTCAAAGGAAAACATTAAATATGTTTCAAAATAGCAAATAATAGTGATAAAAATTAGCAGAAAATAATTCAAGCATACATTTAAAGGCAGCAGTTAGAAAAATGTCTGACAAGGTAAGTTAGGGGTCAGGTTTGAGATACACTTCACATGCTAGACTTAAAAGTAAAGTTTATTTTTCTAAATGTCAGAAAAAAAGAGTTTTAAAGCAAGTTTACATTTGTACCTTTTGGTATTTAGAATAGTCGGTCTTTGGTGACCTCAGGAAGAAAAGTGTTGGGCATAGGGAGGATAGAAAGCCAGACTGTATGGATGCTAGAATGAACATAAGATGAAAATGACTCAAAGCAGAGAGAACGAATGGCAAGGGAAATTAAGGAAGTGGCACAGATCACAAGCCAGAACAAACCAATACCACTTCACTTTTTGGCAGGATACTAGATCTGAGGACCAAAGCAATGATGTGGCTATAACAACTTTAAAGTAAAAATGTGCTTGTGGGAAAAGATCCACTCTCTGTATGTCTGTAACAATACATTCTCTGTGCTGTCTTCTGGCCTTTCCTAGTTTGTCTATTTCCTTTTCTTAAACAGAGATATTTCTCCAAGTCCAGTCCCCAAATCTTCCCTTCCTCTTCTCACAGCAATCATAAACCCCTAGGTAGAAGACTCCCTTAGTCAGTCAGCCTCTTCTAAACAGCTCTATCTAACTCTTTTACTGGCTCCTCAAACTTGCCCCCAAATGAAGTCATGTGCCATAGATTCACCCAGTGCTTTCACGTAAGACAGATAAGGGTTTAAACCCTAGCTTTACCTCTAAGCAACTGGATGACCATGAGATGCTGTGAAAAATACCTGAGATTTGGTCAGTCTAGGAAGCACTTTGAGGCCAAATACCAAGCTCAATTTATTAAGTAACATTATTATTAACCTTCTGACTACAAACAATGCCTATGGGCAGTTCAAACAAGATGTTCATTTAGTGTAAATGATGTTTCCTTTCTGAGCACTCTGCAGTTAAAGGGTTAAGCCATCTAAGAACTCAGACTTGAAAAGTCAAAAGGTTTGACTCACTCCTTTTTCCTATCACCCAAAAGTTTATTCAACAGCTAAAAAGATCTTTATGAAACCTAAATTAGATCATATTAATTAAAAACCCACCAAGAGCCTGCCAACAGAACAAAGCCTTAAATTGTTATACAAACTATGATCTGCCTCTAACCAACATTTACAACTACATTATATTCTACTGCTCATCACACACATTGTACTCAAGTTAAAATGTAACTACCAATTGTTGTTAATATATATTTAAGAGAATTATATCATATATACATTTAAGTTCATACAAATACACAGTAGGAAAGGAAGTTAGGATGGGGCATGGGAGGAAGTAGGTACTGGGGAGAAAATGAGAATAGAGAAAAAGACCTAAACTGAGTATACATTTGTTATTCCTCTAGAGAGTTGGTATTCCTCTGAGCCTCTCAGAGTTATCATGTTAAATATGATTTTAATAGCTGAAGACTGGAATTTTTCATACAACATGGCATTTTTTTTTTTTTTTTTTACAACATGGCATCTTTACGTAAGCCAAATACTGTGTCTGGTGTTCAAATGAAAAACAAGGATTTCTTCTTTCATTGAAGGAAAACATGACTGTGTTGGACTTAACATGGTATGGATGTATATTACTATTTTCTGAATGAACTGAGGCATTATTTGTCATGGTGCAAAAGTTTGGTATTAAGCTGGTTTGGGGTACTATTCTTTTCTCCTCACTCTGCCTCTACTTTTTCATCCTTTACCCAAAATACATTCTTCCCTAGAACACATAGCTTAAAAAGACTTCTCTGATTCTATGAGCTAGTAAGAATGCAGTGGATCTATCGTTTATTTCTTTCAATCTATATATATCCACTGACTTAAAGACAGGGGTATGTCAAATCTTTATAGATATTGAGTACCTAGCCCAGAACCCTGTATACAGTAAGCAAAGACTCATGAAATGGAAAAAAAAGTGGGGGGCATAATGTTGGCATCATTTTTAGCAATGGCTGAATGACGATATTTTAATGGGGTAGCTTATAAAGCAAGGTGTAGAGGTCTGAGCTTGTGGTTAATATTTTCAGTGTGATGACCAAAAAAGCTTGCTAATCACATTTCATGACAACTCAAGCTGGGAGCAGAATTCATAACACGATGAATGATACAATCAAGATTTAAATGATTAGACATTTTGCAGTATAAGGGTAAAATGGATTACAGATACAAATTTAACTGCAAAAAATATATATAAGGAACAACAGTATCACCTGTAATTATAAGTGGAAAAACATCAAAATTTTGTATGTCCAATTTCACCACAACTTTATAGTAAGTTGTACAAGTGTTGATAGCCAACATTTCAAATATTAAAAAGACAATGGCAAAGTAAAAGGAATCTAGAAGGATGACAAGAATGATGAGGGGTGAAGTAGGAAACGGAAAAGATGATAAAGATGATCAATGTTTACATTAATAAAGATCACGTAGGAAGGACAGGATATATTAACAATCTCTCCTTGATTCCTTTTTCTCTCTCACCTCAACCTCTTAATCTATGAACAAGTTCTGTGAGCTTTGGCTCCACAACAGTCCCTAGTTTCATCCCTTCTCTCCACTTACACAGGTAAATCTCTGTCTAGATTGGTCTGTACTATGACAATTGCCTGCTAATTTGTCCACCCTACTTCTAATCTTACCCCTTAGAATCCATTCTACACAAAGCAACAAGATCCATTTTCTAAATTTTAAGTAGGCACCTATTCCTCTTCTGCCTAAAATCCTCTAATGGTGAGCTGTAATGTGTAACAAGAACCAATATATAAACTTGTTACCATGTCCTGAAAATTCCTGCGTCATCTCATTCCTGCTTACTTCATTAAGTGTCATCACTACCATAATTCCATTCTCTCGTTCTGCTGAAGTCACATTGGCCTTTTTGTTCCATAAACATGCCAAAGTAATTCCCAATTCAGCCTTCATTTATTCCCTGGATCTGAAAAATTCCATCCCTAGATCTTTGCATAGCTGACTTCATCTTACTATTCAAGCACAAAACTCACCCTTCTTAGACACTTTGCCTATTTTATTAAAAGAAGCACTCTGATCCCCTCCCACCAAATATTATTCTATTTTTATCTTAGTCATATAAATAAATTATATTTGCAGGTCTCTGTCTTGCTTCATTAAAATTTCAGTCTCTGGAGAACAGGGATTTCATTTTATACATTGCCATGTCTATCATTAATGTCTAGAACAATGTCTAGCACATAGTGGTTCTCAGTCACTTGTCGAATGGGATTTATTCTGCTTAAGTCCCAAATATATTTCAGGAATTGGAACCAAACAACAGGTAGATTTTAAACCAATTTTAGGAAATATAATGAAGTGAACAGCATGTTTAAGAAGTTACTGGATGAGCACAAATTAGGGATGATATGGATGGGATTACTGTATTAAGTAGGAGGTAACTAAACGACCTTAAACTCCTTTCCAATTATAAAATCATAACCTATCCAAAATGGAATGAGTTACTTCCAGCCTATAAAGCTGTTAGATAAGAGGGTTCTATACTGAACTACCCCTTTACCTTCAAGTGATCTGGATTAACATCTAATTTATGCCTACCTCCAATGATTAAACATCTTCAGTGACTTTAGGCTGTGTTTTTTCCCCAAAAGTAACACTAACCTTGCTCCTCAACCAAAGTACCATTCTGAGATATAATAGGATAAACAAACAAGGCAATTATCACTCCCAATACTAATTGTATTTATAAAGACAGCCTAGAGTCTATAAAGATCCAATGATCTAAAGGATTCGTACATTACTTACTATGATTTGGTTTTGTTTCTTTTTGTCTCCCCCTACCTCTTTTGCCCAGAACTAGATAAAAGCACAACTGATAAAAGGACTGTGTCATAATTAATTCATAGGCATGTTATCTTGGCCATGCAATTTTGGTTTAATAAAATTTTAGATTTAGGTTTGCAATCATTTTAATAAGCCAGAATTAGTTTCAAAAGACAATATTTTGAAAACAATACCTGTTAACCAAATTAATTAACCTCCAGAAGAAATACTTAATGTAAATGCTATTTTAGCAAAAGACTAAGACAAACTTATTTTATCAGTTGAGTATAAAGCAGTGTGTTCCAAAATGAGAAAAAAAAATTCTTCAAAAGATATGGGTCAAATACGTTTGGGAAATGTACTCCCTTATTCACAAAACACACCAAAATATACGGTATCTAAAATATTTTACAAAAATATATAAAAAACACTTAAATTGAGAAGTGAACGTTTGTTGAACTTTATTTTATCCATCATTTCCCATGTTTCCTTGACCAGACCTCCCCACCTTTCAGGAGTAGAACTAGTAATAGAAAACACAGTTTTAGGGAAACACTGCTATATAGCACTGTTTGAAAATGTTAACTATAAATACAGATTTACAAAGTAGCTAGATAGCTAGGATAGAAACTGTGACAAATGAGAAGCTTACTTCTCATATACTTCTCTAGTATATGTGTATTCAAACTAAGTCATTAGATAAGAATTTATATAACTTGCATTAACTTTTCAAAGCCACTAAGGGACAGTTATATAAAGAATGATTTAATTTTAAAACAAAAAATTAACATTTTAGTTAAATCCCTATATGAAATGCTAATTTCTCTATAACAATTATTCTATAATGCTATTCTCCCCTCAGTTACTGAAGGCAGACTTTTAATATTAAAACTAAAGTTCTCCTGAGAAATCAGGTGGTTCAGAGGCAAGAGGGAAGAAACACAGGTTTGTGTATCTACTGATTTAGAATCATTTGTGTCTTTCTTCCTTTCTGTACCATATTGAGCTATTTAAAAGGGAAAAATATTTTTACATTGTGGATTCTCATTACATTTTGCTAGATTTCCGGACCAGTTTGTTTTGATGTCAACGTAATTCTATGGGAAAAAAAAATTTAATAGTTAACATTCCCCCGAAAGAGAGGGACTACAGCAGTTTTAGAAAGCACTTACTTAATCATTTCAAAAAGCTTTGGATCTGAGACCTTGATATTTCGTGCCATATTCCAGGAAAGATGAACCATGGGTACTATTGACTTCACACTTTGCAATTTGTTCCATTCGTACCGTTCCACTGCCAATTTATACTGGCAGGCTAGGAAAAAAAAAACAGTTATAAAGCAACTCAAAGTACCAAAAGACATGAAGATAACCATTGTCACCCTCTCAGGTGATATCTTCAACACCGATTCCAAAAACCTCAAAACACTATAAAAATAATTGTTATGCTTTATGAGAATTTTGGTAGTGATAATAGTAATAGTAGCAATCATATAAAAAGCACTTCCTATGACTATGTGCCAGGCATTGTGCAATTTTTAAATCCATTTTGTCATTTATTTAATCTTTACCATTGCCTTATTAATTTTATTATTTCCATTATATAGACGAAGAAATCAAGGACTAGAGAGGTTAAATAACTTGCCCAAAGTTACAAGAGCCAGATCCTGGTCCTAATCCAGGTCTTTTTGGCTCCAAAGGCCATGTTCTTAATCTTATGTGAATACTGTCTGAAGGCAGGTATAATTTAAACAGATTTTAACATAATAGGGCTATTGATATGACATACCAGACTTTAAAAAGTTTCTTGAAAGAATGAATTTCTACTTTGCTTTCTTCCGTACAGAGTTTCTTCTAAAACAAAACCAAGTATTCTATAAATTATTCATTATAAGTATATCCTCCATATATAAAGATATAAACTTATGTGCTGAGATCCATGGTCTCAAATTTCCATTTTGTTAACTTGAATTTATTATACTATAAATTAAAATTCTATGCAAGGAGACATTCTTCTTACAATTTTTATTAAGTTATATCTCAAGGGAAAAAAAAAAGAACAGATCTATCAAATATAAGCCTTCATAAATTAAACTTTTTTTTAAGCATATTCTTTAAAATACCTGTAAGTGGACCAACATTCCAAGCAATGTTGTTGCACCAGCCAATAGCCTGAACCCAATGAACTGTGCCTGCATTTATCCAGACCAAATCTCCGGGTCGCTGAATAAACCTATACACTGGAACATTTGCTTCATAAAGATCTTCAAGGTTGGGCCACCAAGAACCCATTAGGAAATTCAAATTATTTCTGAAATAAGAAAAAATAATGCAAATCGACCAAGTACTTTAATGAACTTTTTTTAAGACTGGAAGAAAATGGCAAATTTTTTTTTTTTAAATGCTTGTTCACTTGACTGAAACTTTTACTTGTGCAATAATATCTGCTAACATGTATGGAAAGAGTGTGAAATTTAATTACAGCTTAGTATGGGATGCCTTATCTAAAAATATATACTTCTACCTTAAATCAATTTTTCAAAGTTCCAAATGAAATCCAAAGCTACTTTCAAGTAACATGTATATATATTAAGTTTTAATTTCTTTTCAATAAACACTACTTTTAATTGAATCCTGGAGTACCTAGAAATCCCTAAAAGAAATGGAAGGTGGAATTGACATCAAGTCATTTACATTCATAAACAACAACACTGTGCCAATCTAAGTGTAACACGCTGAGTGTCTCTTAATTTTTGAGGTAAAGGAGAAGACAGAAATGGTCTCTACTGCTGTTTCAATCATAAGGAGTAAAGTGGGGGCAGGATATCACTCTCCATATAGTTCTGATGATTAAAACTATGCAGTTGAAAACAGTTTTTACCAAAAATGAATGATAATACACATGTACAAATAACCATAACCACTACCACCAATATACTTAAGAAACCTACAGATCACACTACTAAGCTTTTATTTTAATATCTGGCTTTTTATTCTCCATCATGACATGAAGGACTTTTTAAACAATGCAAACAACTTTTCCAATAAAAGAATTTTATAACTTTTCCAATAAAAGAATTTTATAAAATTCAATTAATTATGTCAGCTTTTATGTTTTAGGGGAACTTGTATAGTGGAAATGTTCCTTTCTTAAGATCTAAGAAATAATCTTCACTTGGGGTCTGACATGAGGGTTCACACTGTAATCCTAGAACACTGGGAGGCTAAGGTGGGTGGATTGCCTGAGGTCAGGAGTTTGAGACCAGCCTGAGCCAGGGCGAGACCTCCTTAAAAAAAAAAAATAAATAAAACAAAAGCTGGGAGTTGTAGCAGGCACCTGTAGCCCCAGCTACCTGGGAGGTTGAGGCAAGAGAATTGCGTAAACCTAAGAGTTCAAGGTTGCTGTGAGCTGCAACGCCACAGCACTCTGGACACAGTGAGACTCTGCTCAAAAAAAACAAACAAACTTTGTGTCTTGTGCTAAAGTATATAATTAAAGTTTACTTTACAATTGTTTTTACTAGTTTAAATTTAATTTTTTATCTAGATCAAGGGCTGGTAACTATAGCCCATGGGTCAAATTCAACCCACTGCCTGTTTTCGTAAATAAAACTTTTACTAGCATACAGCCACGCCCATTCATTTATGTATCATCTGTGATTGCTTTTGTGCTATAATGACACTGTTAAGTAGACACCACAGGACCTGCAAAGACTAAGATATTATTTGGCCCTCTATGAAAAGAAATTTGCTAACCCCTGATCCAGATGGAACCTTAGTCCCATTTTTGTTTTCTTTAAAAAATGCAAGGCTAC
Organism: Arctocebus calabarensis; assembly: GCA_963573935.1. Lineage (NCBI taxonomy): Eukaryota > Metazoa > Chordata > Mammalia > Primates > Lorisidae > Arctocebus > Arctocebus calabarensis. Next base: position 9,852 of record CAUYON010184667.1, read on the forward strand.
TGTAGAACAGACTGCCAGTGGTAGCCTAACTGCAAGGATTGGCTTATTGTTTGTGATAAGGCTAAATAGATATACTACAGAAAAAGTTGCCTATACAACAGAAAATGTTCATGAACCTATGTACTGCCATCATAAAATAGAAATTTTTTTATTCAAAAGGAAGCAGGCAATCCCAATCAAAAAGTAAAATTAAAAAAACAAACTTAAAAAAAAAGCAGCATTACTTTAATATATTTGAATGAATGGCTATTTCAAGGCAGGTATTATTTAAAGTCATATAAGAAACTACAAAACAGTATCAAAAGCAACAATCTATGTAAACAAAATTACAGTGAAATGCTTTGGTAGCAAGTGGATTATTTTTGCATTTTTGGTTTTTTTTTTATGTTGCCCTTGGTAGACTGCCGTGGAATCACAGCTCACAGCAACCTCAAACTCTTGGGCTTAAGCGATTCTCTTGCCTCAGCCTCCCAAGTAGCTAGGACTACAGGCACCTGCCACAACACCCGGCTATTTTTTTGTTTGTAGTTGTCATTGTTGTCTGTCAGGCCTGGGCTTGGTTCGAATCCGCCAGCTTCAGGGTATGTGGCTGGCATCCTAGCCACAGAGCTACAGACGCCAAGCCAGCAAGTGGTATTTTTGCAACTTAGTTATTAATTTACCTAACCTTTGACATTAACTTGATATTTTTATTATCTCCAAGTTCAAATTTTTTCCATCATCTTTCTATTCTAATTGCCTTTGTTCCCAAGATATCTCTCCATTTAGACAGAAAAGAAACTGTACTCTCAAAATAGCCATCCTCTAATCAAAAATAATGAGCAAGGAATACCTGTTCTACCACCATCTCAAAGTTACAGGAATAAAACATCTTTATGTAGCACAATGATGTCCCACATGACAATACTCTTTCTGCTGCTACTTGACTGCTGATCCATAAAAAAAGTACAGATTAAAGTAGACCAGGTTATTTCATCAGTGTACTTGAAATTTTAATATTTCTTATCTTTGGGTTTCTTACATTAAAGGAAACCAACAAGTGGGCGGCGCCTGTGGCTCAGAATAGGGTGGCGGCCTCGGCAAAAAATTAAAAAAAGGAAAAAAAAGGAAACCACATGTTAAATAGCAAAGACAATATAGGGCAATTATCTCTTGCTTGTATATGAAAAAAATTTGGATTCATGTCTTTTTTGTTTTTCAACTATGATATACTTCTTACTAAATCCAAATATTTATAGCAAAGATCCTTAAAAGCCAAAGTAAGAAATTACAAGATAGGATGCAGAACATGGGTTTGATTAGTTTTTAAAGTAATCTCACATGTAAGCATTTTGAGCTTCCCCCTCCCTTTTCTAACTGGAGTGGGGATTGACTAATATCAAATGTGTATATAATTGGGCAGCGCCCATGGTTCAGTGAGTAGGGCCCCGCCACCCAATATACCGAGGGTGGTGGGTTTGAACCCGGCCCCAGCCAAACTGCAAAAATAGCTGGACTTTGTGGTAGGCACCTATAGTCCCAGCTACTTGGGAGGCTGAGGCAAGAGAATTGCCAAGAGCTAGAGGCTGCTGTGAGCTGTGATACCACACTGCACTCTACCAAGGGCAACAAAGTGAAACTGTCTCTTAAAAAAAAAAAAAAAAAAAAAAAGTGTATATAATTTATGATTTCTAATTTTTACCCCTTAATAATTTTCCAATGTTATTACTAAATGAAAATGTTACATGCTTACATGATAGATTTTGCCTTTAAGAAAATAAGAGAATAAAGTTCTGTCTAGACAAATAATTATATTTAAACCTTGGAATGGTAAAAAATTCCAAGGTACTTTGTTTTGTTTTGTTTTTTGTTGCAGTTTTTGGCCAGGGCTGGGCTCAAACTCACCGCCCTCAGTATATGCGACTGGCGCCCTACTCCTTGAGCCACAAGTGCTGCCCCCAAGTACTTTTTAACAGAAGACACAGAAATAAATGAAGGCTATTTCTAGGAACTTAAGGAAAGGAACACTTCCTCTATGAAAGCTCTTTCAATTAGATACTACACTTGATCTTAGCCAAAAGGCTAAGAAGTGATAGCTTTTTCAATTAGAGAAAATAAAATTTGAAGCAGTTAATTAAATTTTACAAAATTCCTTTATAGGAGAAGTCGCCAGTTTAAAAAAAGAATTTATATCATGATGATATATGACAAGGAGAAACAATGTTCATATTGGAGTTAGTCATAACCTATAGGGTTACTCAATTTCAAAATTCCTTCCACTTTCTAAACCATTTATAATATAACGATTTTTATTAGAATATACACCTTTCATATGAACAAGCATTTATGCTTCAATAACTCAATCTTTCTATATTCTAAAATCATGACTACCACTACTGCATGAAGTAGTTTCATGGTATCTTTCTTAAAACGTATTTTCAATAACACAAAATAACAGGTTTGAAATTAAATCATTTAAAAATGAATATAGTGCTGAATGCTAAGTAAAGACTGGCTATGTGTCCATTCAGATCTCTAGCTTGGTAAATTATCCTTTACGATTACTGTTTTCTAATGATTATGTTTAAAGAAAATTAGTTTGGGCACCTACTTTTCACAGAAGTCATTCAGGACACCCCAGTAACCTTCAGGAACAACAAACCATTCACAGTCACCTGGGCCAATATTTATGTTAACTGAACAAAAGTTGTTATTTTCTTGATGACCTGAAATGTGAAAAGAAAAACATTAAAAACCACACTGTAAATGCTACAGAAAAATAGATCTTTAGAAATGAAACTTTATAAACATTCAACAGTAGTATTCAGTTCTTTATCACTATAGCATTTTTGGGTTAACTCCTAACTTAGTTAGAGCTTCTATGAAAGGCAGTATAAAAATCATAGCTAAAAGCTTGATCTCTGGAATCAGGCTCTTTGGCTTAGTCATTATATGAACCTGGGCAAGTTGCTAAACCTTTCTAACTTAATTTCCTTACATCTAAGAGCAGATAACAATTCCTATAAATTATTGAGTTGTTTTGAAAAACAATGAAATAATGACTGCTTACAACAATGCCTAATACAGATGGCTTCTCAAATCGTAACAAGGTTACATCCCAATATCCCCATTGTAAGCAGGAAAATATAATTTAAGACAAAAATGGATTTGATGCCCTGATAAATCCATTATATAGTCCAAAAATTATAAGCTGAACCATTTTAATTAAGTTGGGGGCCCTCTGTACATAGTAAGCAATAATATTAGGTGTTATAGATATCATTATCATTATTTCCATATGAGATCATCTCCATTTCTCATAAGCAATATTAACACACTGAAAAATCAGCAAGAAGCCTAGTTTTCAAAATATTAGCTGCTCTAGGAAGTGTTATCAGCAAAAATGGCAGAAACACACACACACACACACAACTAGCTAAACTTGTTAGCAGCAACCGTGCCAGAACTCAGAAAAAGTTAAAAGTTTGTAGCAACCAACCAAATGCTTGACCAGGAGAGAAGTGACATAAATTTCGTAGGAGATTTTAATTTAGTCCCACTCTTATTGCTTGTGGGGCAGTGGTCTTAAAAGTCTACATTCCTGATGTGAATGTCCCTGATTCTGGACGGAGCAGAATTGACTCTGTTCCCAAGGAACTGTGTGTGTTGGTTTTGACCTAACTGGGATTTCCCCAAAGGAGTGATGTATAAGGGATTCCTCTTTGTTATGCCTACCTCAGAACTCTTATTAGGTAAGTTCCCTGATGGTACTCAGTACTTACGGTTTGTCTCCTACTGCAGATAGAAGGCTGGAATTGCCTATGGCATAGACTAATTAAAATTAGAGATACTGGGACCTTGCCATCTATATTAAAATCTCTTAGGGTAGAACCCTGAGAGCTTCTCTAGAGGGTAGAAGTTACACATTTGATCGCAAAGTCCATTAAAGTATTTATATATTTACTTACATAACTCTAGAAACAAAGTGTTCCTTACCCCACACAAGATACACAAAATAATGTTTTTTAAATTGAGCTCAACTAAACTATACATTCTTTCTAAGTCTGTATTGTCCAATGGGACAACCACTTGAAATGTGCATTGGAATATGTAGTAATTGCATTGTATACACTGGATTTCAAATACTTAATATGAAAAAAATGGGGAAAATCTCTATAATTTTATATTATACTGATTACATATTGAAATGATATTTTGGATATACTGGGTTAAAATTAATTTCACCTTTTATACTTTAACATGACTATCAAAATTTTTACATTATATGTGTGACTTGCATTATATTTCTATTAGAACTAAAGTAGAGTAATTTTTTAAGGTTCTAGAAGAACCTTTTAGAAGACTAATGTCATATAAACAAACAAACAAAAATTCCAGAACACTCTAAGCACAAGTGACAAAGAGGTAATCTGTCAAGTTTACATTCTCCTTAGATTTGTAATGAAAAAGGTATTCTTCCTAATTGGAGAATGTTATTTGCATAAAATAATTTGAATTTGTTGGGAGATACTTTCAATGAAAATGAATCTTTATAGAACCAATCACATAAGAAAACTTACTCTAGAAAATTCAAATAGCTTGCCCAATATTTACGTCAGTGTCTAATGATAGAGTAGGGGGCAGAAAATAACTCTTCCACCAATTATTCCAGAACACTTTAATCAACTATGGATAAAATACCACAAAAATAGGCTTCCAATGGCTTGAGGATAAAAACTATAACCAATGAGTCTAATCCTGGCTGTATATTAATTAAAATGCCCTGAGAGAATTTTTACTTTTTTTAAATACTCATGCCTGGATCTCAATCTCAGAGATTCATCAATTGTGTATTTTGTAAAGCTACCAGGAAATTCAAATAAGCAGCCAGGGCAGGGAAGCACTCACCTATATTACCCAGAAGTAAGAACAGCCTTACTTGGAAACAATTCTTTCTTTTTTTTTTTTTTAAGAAACAATTCTTAAACCGAGATTTAATAAGAAGGTGACAAAGAAGGAACAGTCTGCTTTTCAAACCATGGCTACAAAAAGTAGTGAACAGAAGCACCTGAGGGAGATAAGCACCTTACAGGCACTGGTATAGCTGAGCTGGTAAACATCAGCATCTCTTCTACTTGATCAGCGCAGGGATTGTTGCAATTGTTAAATATTTTGAATATTGTCTTGGTAAATTTCATGTCAAGGAGCACAGAGAAGATAGTACATTATGGTCAGATGAAAATTTTAAGTCCAAAAACAATGTAATTCATTTTATAAATGAAGAAAAAGACCCAGAGAAGGAATATTCTTGCCAAAAGTGATAAGTCTAATTAGTGGCAAAATCCAGACTAGATATAAAGATGACTTCCCATCAAGTGTTTCCTCAACTGTGAATTGTACCCTACACTTTCCTTTTTAAATGAAATAGAATAGAAACTATCATTTGAAGAAAATGTTGTTACAGGTCATGACATAAAATATACTTTTTATTGTGGTTTTAATAAAACGTTTAGAAAACATTATAACTGGTCACTCTCTGTAGTAGATGGGATCAACAACAATCTTTAGGCCCACAGGGACTTATTTTCCCAGAAGTGCGCCAATGACTCCTATCCAGATTAACTTTTTATAAAGTTTCTTGACTATTATACTAAAAAAGATATTGCAAAGAGGGAAACGTAATAATCTGAGCCCACTTAAAGAGTCTAATCTTAACAATGGAAACAATCCTTTCAGTTTTATTCATTATAAATGGAAAGATTCTGGTTCTCTTTGCATGTTTCGCCTTTTGTTAATTCTATTTTTCAACTGTATAAAATGTTAGTTCACAAAAATTACCTGGTGTTCTGCTCCCTGGAACTTTCATGTATAGTTGAACTGTATTCATGCCCAGTATGGTATGACCAACATGGCTTAGAAGATTTCCTGCTGATACGACACGCACAAAAGCAGGAAGTTTAGTCAGCTCATGTAGCTGTAACTTCCACCTGCAATAAAGTTAACACAGATCAAGAGTGAAAGACTGCTACAAATATTTGTGGAAGTTGATCATTTCTTCAAAACCTTTGTGTTCCAAACAGAAAACAATTAAATCTATAAATATTTCACTTTTGCATAGGAAATACTGGAATGCTTAAATTTTTAAGTTTTTCCAAAGAAAACTTCCCAGTGAAAAGAAGCATTAAAAACTATAGACTATGCAAATAAAAGAAAAAAACCTGAATTTCTATTTTTATAGTTACACTGTATAATTATATTTAAATATGTTATTTTAAACAATTCTATTTCATATAATTAAAAAATAGAATTTTGTGATAGGTAATTAGCATAAAGACAGTCTTGATGAAAAACTCTACTAGAGGTTTTAGTCAAATAAAAAATTTAATTGTAAAACATAGCAAAAATAAATAATTTAGCTTAAATTTTGTATGTCAACTTAGAAAAATGAAAAGAAATAAAATAGGAGAAAAAAATTATAGACAATACCCAATCTTGCAAAGAATAACTTTTTGCATCAGTTCATAGAGATATTACTACAAGAACTTACTTTTTGTCATCTGACAGGTCAATGTTGGTCCCAAACTTTATGGTTTTAAAGGGTCCTTTCCTCCTCTTGCCAGAACTTAAAAAAAGAGACAACATTAGTAACATATCTTTTAAAAAGAAATACTGAGTAGACATTAAAAATGACTTACTTATCTGAAGATGTAGATTCATTATCTGAGTGATCTTTATGATGACTTCTTTTCTCATTTTCTTCCTATAGATGAAGCAAAAAGCATACTAGCTTTATATTTTACAACTAGTAATCCTTTCCATCACACAATTGAGAAAAGGTTCATATGTACATTGAATGGTATTAACTAGGTTTTGAAACAAGTTTCCACAGGCCTCTTATACATGTAAATTTCTTCAAAGACCACACAGTAAATAAATACTTGAAAAAAAGTCAAATCTTACTGGCATGGTATCCAACTTCCTCTACTAGCCACAAAATTACACCACAGATTCTCATACTTGCCCCATTTTCAAGGAGAAAAAGTGTAAAGATAAAGAAGTTTCAATCTTCATTATAAACGTTTTAAGCTAGTAGAGAAGCATGTATACATTAATAGCTATATGTACATGTATGATAAGATGTTCTCTATTCTTGACTTGGTGCCTGTAGCTCAGTGGTTAGGGTGCCAGCGGGTTTGAACCTGGCCTGGGCCTGCTAACAATAATGACAACTACAACCAAAAAAATAGCCGAGCATTGTGCAGGCACCTATGGTCCCAGCTGCTTGGGAGGCTGAGACAAGAGAATCGCTTAAGCCCAAGAGTTAAAGGCTGCTGTGAGCTGTGACACCACGACCCTCTACTAAGGACAAAATAGTGAGTGAGACTCTGTCTCAAAAAAAAAAAAAAAAAAGATGTTCTCCTTTCTTGATTACAAACAAATGGAAGAAGTGCTTCCTGGGTTATATGGTTATTCCACAAGGAATTATACACACAATAAAATACTTAAAACATTACTAAGGAAATTAATTGTGTAGATGATAAATATAGGTGCTTTACAATGCAAATATTACTTTTTACAATTCTTGTATTACTGACACAGTATCATTTAACACTGCTCTATGATTTCTGAGTTAGCGATAATATCGGTCTTTTTGCTTCCCTCCCTTTAAAACTACACTTTCTGAATATTTGTCCATTTGTTCCACATGTAATGGTCCATGCCTCAAAGCACACTAAAAAAAAAATCCTTTCTTTGGTTATGTAATCATTAACATTTAAATACTTTGCTAGGGGCCAGGCGAGGTGGCCCACGCCTATAATCCCAGCACTCTAAGACACTAAAGTGGGAAGATTGCTTGAGCTCAGGAGTTTGAGACCAGCCTGAGTAAGACTGAGACCCTGTCCTTACCAAAAATAGAAAAAAAGTTAGCTGGGTATGGTGGTATGTTCCTGTAGTCCTAGTTACTCAGGAGTCTAAGTCAGGAGAATCACTTGAACCCAGGAGTTTTGAAGTTGCAGTGAGAGGTACCATGACACTGCTGTACTCTACCCAAGATAACAGAGTGAGATTCTATCTCAAAGAATTAAATACATACAAACATACATACATACATACATATATACTCTGCCTCTTTATTATCTTTGTTTTTCAACTCCTTCAAATTTTCTTTTGATGATCTTTGAATCTTGATTATTATTTATTCTATTTGGTAAGACTACCATGTAGTTGAAATCTCCTGAAAGTATGAACTACAGAGATTTCCACATAAAATGAATTCACTGCAACTTTGATAGTTACAGGACAGTTTTTATTAGATGAAATTTCTCTAATCTCCTGAAAGTATTAACTACAGAGATTTACACATAAAATGAATTCACTGCAACTTTGATAGTTACAGGACAGTTTTTATTAGATGAAATTTCTCTGTAGAACATAGAGAATGGCAGTGGAAAATAAACACAAAGATACAATTTATAGATATAAATGAAATTAAACACTTTCAGCCACATAGTAAGTGTCAGCTGTAGGACATGTGAAGAACAAAACAACTTGGTGCAGACAAGTATCTGACTAATACATTTCATAAACTCATAAGGCTTACTAAAGCTAAAAGGCCTATGGGTCTTTTAATAATAATCTATTTACCAAATTTTTGTTTTATGAATTTTTCATATATGTTGAAATAATTTCTGTACATTTCTACCTCTCCCTTAGTTTTCTTTAATAGACTAAAGATTGGTACAAAGAACGCCAATGCTTCCTAGAAGAGCAGTCTATCATATTGTGCTAATCTGACAAAAAAGAAAAAGAAAAAGAAAAAAAAAAAGGATAGAGAAGAAACATGTCTAGAGATTTTGCAAGAACAAGACAAACTTGAGACTTAGTTTATCCTCTCAATCAATGGTTCTCAAATAGAAGTGATTTTGCCCTTCAGGATTATTTGGCATGCCTGAAAAAGTTTCTGGGAGGCCACAGATGCTAATAAATATCATATTACACACAAGACAGTCCCCACAACAAAAAGTCACCCAGCCCAAAATGTCAACAGTGTCAAAGAAACCCTGCTCTAACCAAAAAAATAGCCCAGAAATGAAGAGGTCATCTTGTTAGACAGCAATTCTATTTCTCCATAATTACATTTACGTTTATCAACCCATAGATTTGCTTAAACTTTACTAAGAGCAAGTTGGATAGCACTTAAGTATTTTATATAACACAAAATAATGGGATGCTTACAAAAGTAATGTAACCTCAAAACTCCAAAATAAATAATCTTTAAAACTATAAAACAAAAGTAAATACTTACTCTCAATGATTCCTGGAATGAGGAGGCCTGATATTGTGCATATTTAGCAATTGTAGTATGAGATCGATTACTTTCACAATACCAGATTTTCTTCGTTCCAGTGGGATCCCAGTTCTCATCTGCTGGCTGCAACAATTGTGTCCTCACTTCTACTATATGTTCATTGTTAGCTTCCACCAAGGTTTTAGTAGAGAAAAGTCCCAGGTCTTCATAAATAAATAAATGTAGTTAAAAAACAATAATATATTTGGGATGTTTTTAAGTGCCCTTTTTTTTTTTTTTTTTTTTTTTTTAAGGGAAAAAAAGAAAGAAAGAAAAGATAAAACAACCAGGGGCTCTGCGCAACCTGGGCCTTGGGTCATTTACAGAACCAAACACTGAAGCCCTCCTTGGACTTTACACCAAAGCCTTCCCTGAACCTAACTGGATCTAACTGACATCCCATCCCACTAGGGGAAAAAAATTAAGGGTACAATGACTGAAGTTTCACCTATTTAATTTTTTCAGATGCCAGGAAATATTGATGGGATACTATAGCATCGAGTTTTCACCTACATTTTATATTCAAAATTTCTTCTGTTAACCTAAATCACAATTGTATAATTAGCCCAAAAATAAAAGGTACATTTGAAAATCACCAAGAACTTACAAGCAACCACTGTCATCACTGACAGTGATATATCACTGTCATCATATAGTTACATCATAAATTAAAGAATACACACAGACACAAAGACTCCTATAGCCAGAAAAATACAGAAATTAAAACATTAAAAAAAATTCTGCCAGTGCTTTAAAAGTTAAAAAATAGCAAAAGAAATATACAACTTTTTTACATTTTTTATTTAAAACTTACCTAACTTAAGAGCTCCAGCAAGGCCACGTATTACTGTAACAGGGTTGCTTGGATTTGTACAAAATTGATGTAATGGAGGAAAGAAAGCATCACGCTTATTTTCCAACTGTAAAATTAAAATATATGGCTTAGATCTTAGGAAAACAAAAATTTTACTTAATTATTATGCCCCAAATTCATATCCATTATTTATCACAATTTAAATAAAATGCATCTTATGTACTGACATTTCTATTTTATATTTCACAATATTTTATCAGTGTCTTTTGATTATAATTTTAATCAGACAATAACCATATACATTTCTCTTTTCCATTTTACTGTGAAAAAATATTTAGAAGAAATGAAGTTTAAACTAAACATCAAAATCAAAGTTTTAAATATTTTTCAGACTTAAAAAATCCTGTTACATGCTACAATATGAACAAACCTTGAAGACATTATATTAAGTGAAATATATCTATCACAAAAAGACAGACTCTGTATGATTCCACTTATATGAGGTATCTGAAGTGGTCAGATTCATAGAATTAGAAAGTGGAATGGTAATTGCCAGGGGCTGACAAGAATGGGAAGTTAGGAGTTGTTTAATGTGCAGAGTTTCAGTTTGGCAAGATGAGAAAACTCTGGAGATTAGTTGTACAATGATGTAAAATATGCTCAACACTACTAAACTATACATTTAGAAATGGTTAAGATGGCAAATTTTATGTTATGTAATCTTTAAAAATCACAATGAAAAAAAGGAAAAAAGAGGAAAAAGGAAAATATTGTTTAAAAAAATACTATCAAAATGAAAGCAGGCTGAAGACCCATAAAAGATAAAAGCTTTGCATTTTCCCCCCTCAGACCCCAATTTAAGGATTTTCTTATGTATCTACCCCAGTATTTCCTTTACATAGGAAGCGTAACAAATAACAATACGACATTTGGCCTCTAGAGAGCAAAGGGGCCACATCTACAAAACAAATTCTAGTATAAGTTTGTAGATCCAAGACCATTCTAAGTAAATTACCCTAACTAGATATATAACTTAAAAATTTTTTAGATCCAAGACCATTCTAAGTAAATTACCCTAACTAGATATAACTTAAAAATTTTTTCATTTGGAGTAGAAGCAAGAAGACGGAAGGACATGGGGTAGGGAAACCTATTTGGGAGCCACAGAAATAGGAATTGTTTTGATTGAACTCTTACCAACTTCTTGTATCAGATGTTTAAATTTTTTTTATATTATTTTTTATTTTTTTTTATTTTATTATCTTTATCATTAAATCGTAGCTGTGTACAATAGTGCAATCAAGGGGTACAATGTGTTGGTTTCATATACAATCTTAACTATTTTCACCAAACTGATTAACATAGCCTTCCTGGCAATTTCTCCGTTATTATATGAAGACATTTGTATTCTGCATTGAGCAAGGTTCGCCCGTACCCTTCTAAGATGCACCGTAGGTGTGGCTCCACCAATTACCCTCCCTCCACTCATGTTTAAATTTTTATAAAGTAAAACTAATATCTGGTTTTAAACGTTTTAATAATCTATCAGATGATATGTATCTATTATCGCATTTATGTTCTCA